>CM050164.1:164419125-164569125 GCA_027410445.1 Discoglossus pictus
ACACAAGATTGAAAACTCGCAAACTTACGATCTAAAGGGTTTAGGTGTTATACAAGAGGGTGACAAATGCAAGATGCAATGTGAAAGCAACTTGTTTAGTCAAAAGGAGGTGTATGTGTGTTGTACTGTAGATTGTGGGTGTAAGTGTTAAGCTGTGGAGTCTGAAGTTGTACATATTAAGGCTGAAGGTGATAAGATTTTTTAAACAGGTGTGTTTTTAGTAATTTTTTAAAGGTTTTGATTATGGAAGATAATCTAATGGAGCGGGGGAAGGAATACCAGATAGTGGGGGCAGCACAAGAAAAGTACTGAAGACGGGAGTGAGAGGAGGTGATGAGAGAGGAGGAAAGAAGAAGGTCGTTAGCAGAACGAAGGGGCGATTGGGAGATTAGTTTGAAACAAGAGCAGAGATATAAGGGGGTGCACTGTTGTTGAGGGCTTTATGTGTTAGGGTCATGATTTTAAATTTGATTCGGGAAGCTATGGGAAGCCAGTGGAGTGAATGACAGAGAGGAGCTGCAGACACTGATCGTTTGGTATTGAAGATGAGTCTAGCGGAGGCGCTCATTATGGATTGGAGGGGAGACAGACGAGAGATGGGGAGGCCAGCAAGGAGTGACTTGCAGTAGTCTAGTCGAGATATGGTGAGAGAGTGAATTAGAACTTTAGCTGTGTCTTCTGAAAGATAATGATGAATTTTGGAGATGTTTTTTAGGTGAAACTGACAAGATTTTGTTATTGCTTGGATGTGAGGAATAAAAGAGAGGGTGGGATCCAGTAGAACCCCAAGACAACGGGCCTGGGAGGTGGAAGTGATTATGGTGTTGTCAACAGTGAGAGATATTTGAGGAGTGGAAGCAGTAATAGAGGGTGGAAAGATTAGAAGTTCAGTCTTAGACATGTTGAGTTTGAGTTGATGGGTAGACATCCAGGAGGATATGCTAGAGAGACAGTTGGAAACTTACGCTAAAAGAGAGGGGGATAGATTGGGTGCAGAGAGGTAGATTTGAGTATCATCTGCATAGAGATGATACTGAAATCCAAAGGATTTTATGAGTGTGCCAAGGAAGGAGTTGTAGATGGAGAAGAGGAGGGGGCCTAGAACAAAACCTTGGGGAACGCCAACAGACAGAGGGAGAGGTGAAGAAGAGATGCCAGATTAGGAGACGCTAAATGTACAATCTTTTAGATAGGATGTGAACCATGAAAGAGCTGTGGTCAACTGTGTAGAAGGCAGCACAGAGATCCATGAGAATTAGAATGGAAAAGTGACCCTTTGATTTGGTGGTTAGCAAGTCATTGGTGACTTTTGTGAGGGCTATTTCTGTAGAGTGTTGTGCCTGGACACCAGATTAGAAGGGGTCAAGAAGGGAATTTGATTAAATAAACTGAGTGAGACGATTGTAAACAAGCCGCTCAAGCAGGAAGGCTAAGAGCTGGGTGTTTGTGGAGAGGATGGTGGGATAGGGCCAAGCTGGGAGGAGAGCTCATTTCGGATGGTTTCAATTTTATTTTTGAAATGGCTGGCAAAGTCATCAGCAGTGAGACAGGAAGGGGCAGGAGGTTGGGGGTAGGGCAAAGGAGGGCATTGAATGTAGTAAATAAACGTTTAGGTTTGGAGGACAGGTTTGATATTAGTGATGAGAAGTAGTGTTGTTTGGTAGAGAAGTAGGAGCGCAAGGTAAACTTGTAGTGGAGAAAGTCCGCTGAAGTGTGAGATTTCCTCCATAGTCGTTCTGTAGATAGCGTGTTTGTATAGTGTGTCATGGTTGTGATGAGAGCGAGGGTGTTTGCTTGCGATTATGGGGGCAAGAGAGTTAAGGGTGGAGGTTACAGTAGTGTTGTACTGTGAAGTGTCGACGTCAGGGCAGGCAAGGGTGGTGAGGGGGCCGAAAAGGGGTTTTAGTACATTTGAAAATTGTCGCGGGTCGAGTGCTTTGAAGAAGGGTGATGAGCAGAAGGCGAGGTTGCAAGTTAGCAGGTGGTGGTCAGATAGGGAAAGTGAGGAGATGTTAAGGTTGGAGATGCAGAGATTGGTGAAAATAAGGTCAATGGAGTGTCCACCACTGTGAGTTGCTGAATCTGTCCATTGTGAGAGGCCAAGGGAAGAGGTAAGTGCAAGTGATTTTGCAGTTGTTGGGGAGGTGGGTGTGTCAGTGGCTATGTTGAAGTCGCCAAGAATGAGTGAAGGTATATTGGAGGAGAGAAACTGAGGGAGCCAGGCGACAAAGTTGTCCTGAAATTGAGAGGGTGATCCAGGCGGGTGATAGATCACAGCTACTCGCAGAGGGATGGGAGAGAAGATGCGGATAGTGTGGACTTCAAAAGATGAGAATTGGAGGGAGGAAACAGGGGGTATGCAGTGAAAAGTGCAGCAAGAGGATAGCAGTATGCCCACACCTCCACCTTGTTTGTTCCCAGGTCTAGTTCAGCTGTGGGAGAGGGTCTTTGCGCTGGGCTCTCTATTCTCTAGGTCCATCACTGGGCCATGGCGTGATGTGCATAGTCAGAGATGCATTCCAGAGAACACACTAATATTTAAAAGGCACTAGGCCTGTTCATCTTTTACCCCCCCCCCCCTCCACCCCCACCACACACACATGCCACAGTTACCACTAGTTTTCCCTTGCTATGTCCCAAATCATAGGTTTGTGTGTATTTGTGTATGTCAGAAAGTGTCAGGTACGCTTACAGATAGAAATGAAAATGCACATACATTCCTTTACATATACATACATTATAGCATGACACTGCACATGTATATTCAGGCAGCCTGCTACCCCTGTAAATATGTTGCTCTAGGCCTAGGCCTTGTGGGTTTAGGCATAAACAAACTACTGGAAAAAACACAACTTTGGGATTGTCCCCACCCAGAGTGCAATCTCTGTTCACTTGTGCAATTACAAAGGAATAAGAAATGCCAGCCGTCCAGTAAAGTAAAACATAATATTATATAATTACTTCTTTATCATCAAGTCGATAATGTACTTTAGTGCCCTTTTAACATCCTTATTAGTCCATACAATGTTACTGTATGCTTAAAACATGTAATTTGCAATAATTATTTTCGAGTAACATAGGTTGAAAAATTAACTTTTATTTTCCCATAGAAGAGAATATTAAGAATTCATTGCTTATGACATGCATTAGCGCAACACAAGTATTTTATCAGTGTCATCTATCACTTCCAACCACACTGCTCTCTGCTGATTGTGTTACATAGATCAATAGATTTGTTAACTGCTCGGCCACAAGATATATTTCCAACGTACTCTGCAAACGGTTACAGTCATTAAAGGGGCACATCATAATTTCCAACTAGAGTATCATTAAAATTATGGGTAACAAGTGCTTTACAAAATGGAATATTCTTGAAAATCTTGTTTTCCTACATTGAAATTGTAATATGTACCTGGCAATTAGGTTTCACGATCCAACCTCCAAGACTGTGCTGTTATATATATCTACAATGTAATTACTGCCTGGGCACTGCATATGCTTAGATTCATCCGATAAAATTATTTTGGATTGAAAACAATGCATGCAGACCCCCTAGGGGGTAATTAGTAATAAAAAGCCCAGAATAAATAATGTAAGAAATTTATTTTTTTAGTACCATTCAATTGATTAATTGCTTGTTATTACTGAAATGATAACAAAGTTACAATATTTCTATCGTGCATTTAAAATGCATGTTTTAAATACTACAAAAATTATCTGAAATCATGTATTACAATGCATGCATAAGTTGTAGGGAGGGCCCAGTCTCAATTCCCTTTTCACAACCTCTTGTATCAATTAAAGGACAGCTATGGTCCAATGTATTCTATATCGACATTTAAACAACTAAACCTGATAGATAAAATATTTTTCGAAACCTCAAAAAATAAAAAAATAAAAATGTTATAAATTATATGCAATTATTCTTTACTGAACTGATTCCGTTTACTGCTTTCTCAGGATGATGTGTACTTTTACACTAATGAGTTCCTGTGTATTCTTAAATAAAGAATCCGCAGGTTTATATTCCCATTGTGCAGACAGAAGCGTCCTCTGCATTGAAGACTGCTATCTCTTCAGGAAGTTGATCAGCAAAAACCAACATGGTAGATTCCACTATAGCATAACTGCACATGAAGATAAATAAAATTAAAGGTTTTACATCTGCCCATTATCATATGCAGTTATTTAAAAGAGGATATTTTCAAACATAGGAGCAGAGTGGACCTTTAATTTATGTCTGTCTCATTTTATAGGATCATACAGTTTTAAAAAGTGCAAATCTATATATAAAAAAAAAGAATACATTAAAATGTAATTTATTAAACATTGGAATAATGTGAGAATAAAAGCGCATCACCACTGGTGTAAACATGGCAGGATATTGCTATGTCAATTCTAAACAACAGGTCCATTTAGTCTGCCCATATTATATATCTAAAAAGATTACATTTAATGAATCCACAAAATAGCTGTACATTTCCCAGGCCTTCCCTGATAACACAAACCAGAGCAAGGCATAGAAGAGGAGTTCTTTGTCCCAGTCAATGCCATTGCAGTTTTATATTAGCATTTCATGATGATTCATACATTTTCCCACCACAATGCCAGTTGAGAATTCACATGTTAAATGACCACTGTAGTGTCCTAATGGCACGGGATAGATGTTTTAATTAGGTACTGACCATTAATAAAGTTCATCCTCCATGATTTATAAAAAATAATATTAAATATTAAACTTATGTTCAAGGATTAGGCTCAGCTGCTGCTTGTCTACACCTACTATAAGGTCAATGGTAGAGATGTCGCGGACAGTTCGCCCGCGGACTATTCGCAGCGATTTTGGCTCTTTCGAGCTTGCATCGGACGGCGGACACATGCGCTTTTCGGTTCGCCCCCTATTCTTTATCATTGAGGAAACTTTGACCCTGCACCTCACAGTCAGCAGACACATTCCAGCCAATCAGCAGCATACACTCCCTTCCAGAGCCTTCCATCTGAAGGACAGCATACATTTTAGAATCATTCTGAAGCTGCATTCGTTGTGAGAGGACAGATAGTGTAGCTGTTGGAGATTTAATAGGGAAATAGATAGCCAGGCTGTGTATTTAGCTTCCACTACAGACCTGAAGGACTCATCTGATATCTTCTGCAAGGACAGCAACCCAAAAAGCCCTTTTTAGGGCTAGAACAACATTTATTTTATTTTATAATTTTTTTCTGTGTAATCTAATTGCATATGCCTGCCTGCCAGCGTGTGTGTGTGACAGGCTAACACCTAACAGCTTATATTGTGCTTATTTTCACTACTCATACCTGGTGGTGTATCATACATTGAAAACAACCATTTTTTTCCTGTAATCTAATTTCAGTTGCCTGCCTGTGTCAGGCTCACAGCTAATATTCTGCTCTGTTTCACCAGTCATAGTTGGTGTACCATACATTGAAAAAAAAACAACCCTTTTTTCCTTTAATCTAATTTCAGTTGCCTGCCTGTGTCAGGCTCACAGCTTATATTGTGCTCAGGGAAATAAAACAACACTTTTTTGACTGTAATAGATTGAATAGCAATTGCCTGCCTACAGGCGTGTGTGTGAAGCCTATTGCATCTACTCTGCCAACTTTTGCCAGTGCACAGTGATACGTAATATCTGGTGCAACCGTAGTGTACAGTGACATAAAATAATCCTTTTTTGACTGTAATCGATTGAATATCAGTTGCCTGCCTACAGGCGTGTGTGTGAGGCCTACAGCGCCTACTCTGCCAACTTTTGCCAGTGCACAGTGACAATCATATCTGGTGCTACCTAATGTACAGTGAAATAAAAGAACCCTTTTTTTACTGTAATCGATTGAATATCAGTTGCCTGCCTACAGGCGTGTGTGTGAGGCCTACAGCGCCTACTCTGCCTACTTTTGCCAGTGCACAGTGACACTCATATCTGGTGTCACAGTTGCTTGCACGCATAGTACCACTAATCGGAAAACAAATGACAGGCAGAGGCAGGCCACCCCGCAGGGGGCCGTCGTGGTGCTGTGATTCCCTTTGGCCCTAGAATAATGCCCAGTTTTCAGAGGCAACGTATCCTGAACTTGAAAAGTTCTGAGGACATGGTTGACTGGCTAACACCGGACACCCAATCTTCTACAGCTTCCGCTCGGAACCTAGACGCACCATCCTCCTCCAGCTTAGCTTCGGGCACCTCTCCAGTTACCACTCGCCCGCCTGCTGCCACCACCAACACTAGCACCACAGCCGCTTCACTTGATCCGTCAGCAGAGTTATTTACACATCCGTTGGAAGAAATGAGTGATGCGCAAACATTAGTGCCAGAGGATGTAGATAACAGGGATATGTCCCAGTCAGGCAGCATTACACACATGGACGTACGGTCTGATGATGATGATGTTGTACCCGGTGCTGCTTCCTTTGTTGAGTTTTCAGATGCAAGTGAAGCGGTTGATGATGACGATGCGTCCGTGGATGTCACGTGGGTGCCCGCTATAAGAGAAGAACAGGAGGAAAGTTCAGATGGGGAGACAGAGAGGAGGGGGAGACAAGTTGGAAGCAGGGGGAGGTCGTCGCAAGTAGCTAGTGGCACAGTCAGACAGCATGCATCGGCACCCGGGGTCAGCCAGACAGCACGCCAGTCAACGCATGCTGTTGCCACCACCAGAATGCCGTCATTGCAGAGCTCAGCAGTGTGGCAAATTTTTGGTGTGTCTGCCTGTGACAACAGTGATGCCATTTGCAACCTGTGTGAAAAGAAACTGAGTCGTGGGAAGAACAACACCCACCTAGGTACAACTTATTTGCGAAGGCACATGATGTCACATCACAAACGCCTATGGGATCAACACATGAGTACAAGCAGCACACAAAGTCAAAGCCGCCATCCTCCTCCTGGTCCAGCATCTTCAGCCCAGTCAACCACTGCTGCCCTGCTTCCCTTCTCTCAACCATCCGCCACTCTGTGTCTCGCCCTGAGCAGGCCCTGCTCATCTGCCCACAGTCAGGTGTCTGTCAAGGACATGTTTGAGCGTAAGAAGCCAATGTCACAAAGTCACCCCCTTGCCCGGCAACTGACAGCTGGCTTGTCTGAACTCTTAGCCCGCCAGCTTTTACCATACAAGCTGGTGGAGTCTGAGGCGTTCAAAAAAATTGTAGCTATTGGGACAGCGCAATGGATGGTACCCGGCCAAAATTTCTTTGCACAAAAAGCAATCCCCAACCTGTACTCGATTGTGCAAAAGGAAGTAATGGCATCTCTGGCACACAGTGTTGGGGCAAGGGTCCATCTGACCACTGATACCTGGTCGGTCAGGGCAGGTATATCACCTACACTGCACATTGGGTAAACCTGGTGACGGCTGCCAAGCATGGAATACGTGGCTCTGCAGAGGAGTTGGTGACAACGCCATGACTTGCAGGCAGGCCTGCTGCCACCTCCTCTACTCCTCCTACTCCATCCTCTTCCATAACCTCCTCGGCTGAGTCCTCTTCTGCTGCTGCTATGTCTTGCTCCACATCAACGGCACCCCCCACATGGCTAGCTTGGTATCCAACCTTGTGCAAATGGGGAGTTTGCCGTTGTGCAAAGGGAATGTTTGCGGTTGTTTGCGGTGCATTAAATGGGGAGATTGGTCTGTTACTGTGAAGCGGGTGTAACCCTTACACTACCTGATTGATACAACATCATACCTGATGTTTTAAAGCATGTTTTTCCAAACAATTTAGGAATGTTAGGTGATTTATGCCCTTTATGGCTTAAAACCAGACTCTGCATCAACTATGTAATTTTCCGTGGGAGTTTTGCCATGGATCCCCCTCCGGCATGCCATAGTCCAGGTGTTAGTCCCCTTGAAACAACTTTCCCATCACTATTGTGGCCAGAAAGAGTCCCTGTGGTTTTTGAAATTTGCCTGCCCATTGAAATCTATGGCGGTTCGCCCGTTCGCGGACATTTGATGACATTTGCGTCCGCGGTTCGCGAACCGAAAATTTTATGTTTGCGACATCACTAGTCAATGGGTATAGAAAGGAGTGCTACATTTTCAGGCACAATTCAGTACATTGCTCTCCATTGGTTGGAGCCTTGCTGTGTTAAAGTGGTTTCCCTTGGCAACAAGCTTTTGCTGGGGGTGCAGCCTAAGAATGTTTTTGCAGCCTCTTATATACTCAGATTCTTTTTAAAGCCCTTAAGACCGGTGGTCCTCAACCTTTTCTTGGTCTAGGGATCGGCTTGTCACCGTACAGTGCTCATGGCTGTGAAATCCGGGACATGATTTATACGGTGATACTTCATCTGATTTTATTAATTTTCATCTAGTTTTGCACAGATTTTAATAGAGTTCAGATTGACTGTTTATACGTTCCAATATAATCTGTCTATCACTGTGACTAATGGTGATGGCATGTATAAAGTGTTAGGATCTCCTCATTCATAAGGGCCGGCAGATAAGGTCTCAGGGACCGGCACCAGTCCTAGGAACGGCTCTTGAGAACCATTGGTTTAGACCTATTTCTCAACCAACGCCCCTGAGTATGTCCTAAATAATACATCAGTAACACCAAAATAATGAAACAAACACAATTCCATCATTTCAGGGTAAGGGAAGTCTCAAATTAAAATATATTTCATGTTGCATGTCAACTTAACTTTTGAAAATCAATGGGGTAAAATCATATATAAACTGAGGGGTATTTTTATAGGTTCCTGTAAATGTGGGGGAGAAGCAAGTGTTCTAGATTAGTAGTTCTCAGCCGTGGGTCCTAACACTGATGCATGTCCCTGAAACTTTATTTCCCAGGGATGGGAAGAGCATTATTCACATTTATAGACTGATTCAGGTGTTAATGCAACTAAAATGCCACTTGTGTCACATGTAATATCACCCGGATAATAATCCCCATGAGCATAGTACCAGACCAAAAAGAGTGACAGACCCTGGATTACTAATTACCAAGTTATTTATGCCTAGGCCCACAAGCAGGCTGCCTCAATATGCACTGCAGTATGTGAAATATGTTTATATATATATATATATATATATATATATATATATATATATATATATATAGATATATATATGTGCCTAGAAGCAGTGATATTTCTGTCTGTAAGTACACCTGGCACGTTCTGACATACTATATATATATATATATATATATATATATATATATATAAATATATATACTGTATATATTTGATGAATTATTTCTGGAGGTGAACTAATTTTTACCCCTCTCATTCTTTAGTCAAGGCTGTTGCTGTTAGTAGTGGGCCACTACCATTGGGATAAGCAGTCAAGGGGTCACTGAAGCCATGAGATGTTCTCTGTGCCATCAGGTAGAGAGAAAATGTGAGAAAGTTTGTTAAATTTTGATCAACAACTGACTTGTTTAGTTATTGTTTGTATAGCCCTTTCAGCCCTCCCATAGGAACCTGTAACTTAGACACATTTAATATATTCAGAGTTACACTTGCTTTATATTATTATGGAGCAGTGTTTAGAAATGTTATTTAGAGGAGCACTGTAGTGCATTTTCAAGTAAAGCTCATGCTTCTTTGGGCACTGACTATTAAGAATTATATGCAATTTAAAATAAATAAAAGTTAATATTTTTCTTACTTTTGAATGTGTCAGTTTTCTCCTTAAGCACCTTCAGGGTGTGTAGTCAGCTCTACCTGGAAAGTGTACAAAAAAAAACCTGACCAGTCAGACTCTGGTTCACACTGAGCATGCTAGGTAAAAGGGTATGGGGGTATGATGGCTCATGCATTGTCACCGGGTGGGGCCTATGGAGCTGTTACCTCTCTAAAGACAGTGGGAGCAGAGCAAATAATCTCACAGGGCAGGGCCAGTGACATCATAGCTCAGTATGCTTCCAAGCTCCTTTCTGAGCTGGCCACACCCCCTTAAAAGCACAGGGAGTAAGAGAAAGGCAGCTCTGCTTGAGGATAAAAGAGACAATTTAAAAAGTAAAATAAATTTAATAAAATAAGTTAATATATGTATTAAACTGCTTACTATTTTTATAGTCTCTGCCCAACAAACCAACCTATGAGCTTTACTTGTAAATTCACTACAGTGATCCTTTAAATTATGGAAAAAAAACAAGGCATATTACATTATAAATTGTTTTCTTTTAGGCATCAATAATAAAAGGCATATCTATCTACCCATCCAGAATTCTTATGGTATTAGTTTAAGAAAGTGGAACTCGTGGGCTTTCTAAATACCATTTTTTAAATAATAATAATTGTAAAATTGAACCCAGTACGTCAACTCCAAGGTCTTATAGGACCAATGCAGTATTATATAGTTTGTTCTTTTGAATAACTTGATAATGGACAAAATGCTTTATTACAGGTTAAAATAAATTATTACAGCCTTTTATTCTCACTATTGTATTCACTTTTTCTTTAATAATGAGTGACATTTGTCTCTGCAAAAATATTAGTACAGCCTGTAACCAAGAAAATTCCTGACTTCTACTCACCATAACTCCATTAATTCAGCACTCATTTTAAAAATGAAAACACATTTTCACATTTTTGTCACCCTATAAGCCCTATTAAATTCGCTTTAACGTGTAAAACCGTAGCCCGTAAGACTTGCGGCTATTAAATTGGCTGCGTAAAGCAACAAGCCAACAACTTGCGGGGTAAGGGCGAAAAAACCCTACGGGATGTCAAATATTGAACTGTGCACCCGCAAATGCTTTGTTCTGTCAAGCCCGTAACTGTTCCGTTCCAATCACGCTACTAAATTGCAAGAAATTCACTGGCGTTCAAGCCATAACCAGCAAATGGAGCCAAAAAGCCAACGGTTCCTAGAAAGGACCCGTTAGGGGGTTAAAGTCCTATCCGTAGCACTGTAAATGCAAATATACACACTACTGTACTTAAAGGTAAAGGGAAAGTGATGTTAGGTATTAAAATTAATAGCACAACATTCTCAAGCTCGCAAATTTGCAATAAAAAATACTCTTTTTTTCTGTTTCATTTCCGCGTTATATTGATGCCGGCAATCAATGTGTTAATACATATAATGGAACAGGACTACAATATCATATTTACTGATTTATTAATATTGCATTATTTCTGAAATGCGGGTCTGATCGTAACTCGTAATTCAAACCCGTAAGGGATTAAAATCTAACCTCCATTTTTCAGGGACGTAATGATGACGATCTCTTTTACCATTGGCACCATCTAAACCCGTAACTACGGGTTTGACTAGTTGATCATGATCACGGCCGCACATGCAACGTGCGACAAATGGTTTACGGGCTTGCCTCTCTGGTCTGTAACTCGTGGCATGGTGGAATTTATTAGCTCTGTAACGCAGCCGAATTTCAAGCCCGCAGCCTCTGCTGGGGGGGGCGATGCCGATACGGTCTTTAAATTTAATGGGGCGGTATGTCTGATGGTGCACATGTGCTGACTGCAGAAGCCCTTTAAAGGACAGCAGGTAATTAAATAGGACTGAACTTTTCACTCTGTACTTCAAAGAAACTGTTCATTCTGAAAAAAAACAAGAAATGAATGTGTGGGGAAAGAGAACTGAGAAGCCAGTAAGTTGGTTTCTGAATGAAGTGGTGGCCAGGCTATCAGGAAGGAAATATTACCCCACAAAGAGATTAGTGGATTATTGCTACAGTCTCCCTGTTGATGTGGTAGAAGCCAAAATTATAAACACGCTTACGACTAACACAACAATGCCATATTCTATGTATTTATACTATGTAATCACTTGATTTGGAGCATTTACTCTTATGATAAGATTGACTGCTGCAGCTAAACAGCGCCTCCATGTGGTACTTGCTTGTGATTACATTACACTATGTTCATTTAGCCTATAGACTTTATATTAGGATGAAGATTTTCAGCCTTATTAAATTCTGTAAATTTAAAAGGGCTCTATTTAAGCACACAGCATATTTTTTTTACAGAAGTTTTTAGTTAGTGAAGACCTTGCTTTTGGATAGAAGTTCACTAACTAAAAACTTCTGTAAATAAAATATGCTGTGTGCTTATATAGAGCCCTTTTAAATTTACTGAATCGCAATTTAATAAGGCTGTTTATGTTTAAAGCTAAACATTTCAGGAAAAAAACACTATTTATTCTACTTTCAACACAAACAAAGGGAAAAACACAAATCTACATATTATATTCTTTACCAAATTATTTTATTAAAGAGACTGGTATTTTTAGTTTATTACTTGCTATCTCTACATGCTCCATAAATATTGTTAGTCTGCTTTATTAATATTATCAACACTAGTACTATTACTAATAATATAAATATTATTATACTTATTATTATATTATATTGTGACATATTCTGCAACTTGATTTATGTTCTCACCTATTCTGATATCCTTATATGAATATGGAAATGTAATTAAATAATACAAATAATATTAACAAATGGTCAAAAATAGACCAAAGCTCCAGTCTAAATGGATATAAATTGCCAGATATTCATAAACCAATGGAAATGTAAATATTATATATAAAAAGTTTGCATATGAGAAGCTAATCCACGTACAGCATAGGAATAACAGATGTGCTTCAAAATGATAACTCTCGTATAACTCGCCCCCAAATCAATTTATTCACGTTCTAGAGTGTTGAAGAAAAGATTGTTTCAGGGTTTCTCACCACATAGTTCAGGCACTCAAGGAAGACCACGAAATCTCAGCACTTCATTCAGATTTTGTTTTATTATCAGGCCTGAGAGATGCATGTAGAGTATAGTAGCACCAATGTGGATCTGACACAGTGATCCAGCACAGACCTTATATAGCAGTCTTATTACGTCAACACCATTTTATCTTGTACATTACATTTTCTACAGTTTGCATATTTCTAGGGTTATCGGGTACTTTTCAGGCGTGCCCCATAATTAATTACTTTTAGGCAAGCGTATTCCTAAGGTTATCAGCTACATTTTTGGGCGTACCTTATGACCCAGCAACTTTTTTCTAGTCACTACATTTTCTGTCTGCTTATCTAGCATTTGGTCCATAGTTCTAAGAATAGGGGCCTCACAGCTTTTGTCTAACAGCAATGTACTGTCTGTATTAATAGCAACGCATTCAGTGCTCTTTGTATATAGCAATCACATATAATAGTTGTCAAACTGCGAGATGTCGTCACGCTTTGCGACTTAGGCAGCGCTCATCACGTTCGAGCCTTGCAAACCAAGGCGATCCGTTAATGCATAGGACTTAGCCGATGAGCGCCAAAGGCGCACATCACTGCGAGCCTCGCGGAGTGAGGCGAGCCGTTAACCCATAGCACTTGGGCGATGAGCGCCCCAAACCGTTAAACCACTACAAAGCGAGGGACTTAGCCAAAAAACACTTAATAAACGCGGGATCGCCTTGTTGTGCAAGCAGGTCACAACCGCGGGACATAGAAATAAAAAAAATACGAGACGCGAGACTTAGAAAAAAAAAATACGGGACGCAAAAAATTACGAGATTAGCGGCCGAACCACAAAAATCAAAAAACAATAAAAACACACGAAATACACCCCCAAAAATTACAAAAACATCACAGACAGCATGGGGCAACAGCCAGGACGTCTGTGAGTGAGCTGGAACGCAAATTTAACTTGATTTAGACGATTTTCACCACTCGAAAATCGCCTAAGCTAGGAAAAAAATTAAAACGAGGCTACACGACTACGGACCGCGCAAAACACTGCCAAACGCGTAGCACTTTACACATCACACTACGACCTACAAAATACACTATAAAAAAAACGGAAAATGCTCATGAGACGCGTAACACATGAATAACATTACTAGTATACAATGCCGCTTTACACAACTGCTTTATTACCAACTGCTTTACCTCACGCACAAAACCTATTTAGAATGCACACTTCAAACATTCATGACACTTTATAAGCAGGGCACTAACACTCACAATGTATATTCTATGCAGACGCAAAATACAAACAGATTGATAGCTCTTCAGCCGATTGCTCGCTGCATATATCAATTATAAATAATTAAAGTTTATTAATTCCTTTTTAGAAATCATTCATTATTACTTAACTACATATACATAGAAATATATATCTCTCTCAGAGGACCAAAGTACATGACAGGAGAGGTTCGCAATGAGCGCCTTCGGGCATGCGATGAGCGCCAAAGGCGCTCAGCGCAAGCCTCGCAATGAGCGCCCAAGGTCCTCACACTACAAAACGGTTTACATTATGTGTCAAACCGCATTCTCATGCCTTGAAATTTTGATTGCCCCGTCATTTTTGCCGGGCAAGTCGCTAGTCACATATTATAATTGTCAAACTGCGAGTCATCATGCTTTGCGAACCAGCGACACGAGTGACGCATTTGTGGAGGTGGAAGCTCCAACGTCAGTTGCAATGAGTCAAAGGTATCTGGCCTGCTTATAATTGCCTGACAGGGATAGGGCCTTCAAAGCACTTACATTTTTAAAGCAGTGTAGCGGAACCCATCACTGTTTTACCCTGTTTTATGATTATTCTTGGTTAAAATATGATCTTACAATATGTATGCTGGTTGATGCTCTGCAGAATATTAGCCAGACTTTTGCAGACCTAGGCTAATAGATAATCCTATTACAGAGATTCAAGAGATAAGAAAGTTGTAAAGGATCCTTGCATTTTCCAAAGTGTTTTAATTCTCTGATAAGAACAAAGAGGTGTAATTGAATCAATGTCTGATTGTATCAAAGTTGCCAGGGAGGTGTGACCCCCCTATTGTTCTCTTTGTGTGTATTGTGTGTAGCCAAATATGGGCATGTGTATTGCCTGTGGCCAAAGAGATGTATATATAGTTCTGCAATAACAAAATAAAGTCAGTATTCATTTGACTCCCAAATTGTGTGTCGTCCAATATGGGAGGTCGGGGATGGTGAAACTGTAGTGCCTCGTGGGTATTTTATCGTATACCAGCGGAGATTTTGGACTGCGTGTTCCTGCTCCGTTACATTTGTTGGCAAGTGGTGGAATTGTTCCCATGGTCAGAAGGACAGCTACAGGAGACACCATTCCGTGGAGTACAAATTGAGGGCAACGCTAGTATCCGTACAGCGCCCCTGGCTACAGCAGGATGGAACCGGCTAGTTTTCAGACAGCGTTCCATCATAAGGAGGAGGAGGCGGCCGCGGACTACAGGGATGCAGACAGAAAGGAACTCATGGTTACAGTACCTCGTATTACCCCACAGAATGAGTTTGGAAGAGAACTCCAAAGCAGACTGGCCTTTTTCCCAGATACGCTTCCCATGAAAACCTTGGAATGGTTAATGACAGATGTCCACAAATCCATAATGGAAAAGCAGCGGGCACGGGAGCGGTCCATCTGGGGAGCTGCTAACCCACCTCCCACCATTAAACCCCCCCCAGCACTGCGTCCGGGTGGTGGGAACTACCAAACCCCTGCACGGTACATCAGGTGCCACACGTGTAACCAGCAGGGTCACATGCAGAGAGACTGTCCCAGAAACAGAAACCGCTCCACGTGGAATACTCCAACTAATTCCATCCCCCAGCGGCAGTGTGTACCCCAGGGGGCTGAAGGTGTCGTCCTCCCCCCCCAGCGGCAGTGTGTATCCCAGGGAGCTGAAGGTGTCGTCCTTCCTCCCCAGCGGCAGCGTGTTCCCCAGGGAGCCGAAGGTGTCGTCCTTCCTCCCCAGCGGCAGTGTGAACCCCAGGGGGCAGAAGGTGTCGTCCTTTCCCCCCAGCGGCAGTGTGAACCCCAGGGGGCAGAAGGTGTCGTCCTTCCCCCTCAGCGGCAGTGTGAACCCCAGGGGGCAGAAGGTGTCGTCCTTTCCCCCCAGTGGCAGTGTGAACCCCAGGGGGCAGAAGGTGTCGTCCTTCCCCCTCAGCGGCAGTGTGTACCCCAGGGAGCTGAAGGTGTCGTCCTTCCTTCCCAGCGGCAGTGTGTACCCCAGGGAGCTGAAGGTGTCAGCCTTCCCCCCCAGCGGCAGTGTGAACCCCAGGGGGCAGAAGGTGTCGTCCTTCCTCCCCAGCGGCAGTGTGAACCCCAGGGGGCAGAAGGTGTCCTTTCCCCCCAGCGGCAGTGTGAACCCCAGGGGGCAGAAGGTGTCGTCCTTCCCCCTCAGCGGCAGTGTGAACCCCAGGGGGCAGAAGGTGTCGGCCTTCCCCCCCAGCGGCAGTGTGAACCCCAGGGGGGCAGAAGGTGTCGTCCTTCCTCCCCAGCGGCAGTGTGAACCCCAGGGGGCAGAAGGTGTCGTCCTTTCCCCCCAGCGGCAGTGTGAACCCCAGGGGGCAGAAGGTGTCGTCCTTTCCCCCCAGCGGCAGTGTGAACCCCAGGGGGCAGAAGGTGTTGTCCTTCCCCCTCAGCGGCAGTGTGTACCCCAGGGAGCTGAAGGTGTCGTCCTTCCTTCCCAGCAGCAGTGTGTACCCCAGGGAGCTGAAGGTGTCGGCCTTCCCCCCCAGCGGCAGTGTGAACCCCAGAGGGCAGAAGGTGTCGTCCTTCCTCCCCAGCGGCAGTGTGAACCCCAGGGGGCAGAAGGTGTCGTCCTTTCCCCCCAGCGGCAGTGTGAACCCCAGGGGGCAGAAGGTGTCGTCCTTCCCCCCTCAGCGGCAGTGTGAACCCCAGGGGGCAGAAGGTGTCGTCCTTCCCCCCCAGCGGCAGTGTGTACCTCAGGGAGCAGAAGGTGTCGACCTTCCTCCACAGCGGCAGTGGGTACCCCAGGGGGCCAAAGGTGTCGTCCTTCCCCCCCAGCGGCAGTGTGAAACACAGGGGGCAGAAGGTGTCGTCCTTCCCCCCCAGCGACAGATTACCCTAACCAGGGGAGACACCAATCTCCCAGACGGCGCAGATGGGACCGTGGTCTCTGCGCCCACAGCTTGTCCAGATCCCCAACTACCGTCACTGGGACAACCGGAGGAGGGGGTAAGTACAAACTCCCCTCCCCAGCTAACTTCTAATGTGGCCCCAGGGTTAACAGAGGAAATGTTAACCCCCACTGACCCCCACGTTTCCCTGGCTACTGAGCCGAAATATGTCCCAAGTACCCCAGCAGAAGAGCTGACAGCGGGGCAGAGTGCAGTCGGCCTCTGCCCTCCCTTTGTCCCTTGTACAGAGCAGGATGTCCTGCAGGGTATACCAGCAGAAGAGCTGGCATCAGGGCAGAGTGCCGCTGGCCTCTGCCCCTCAAGTCCCCTCAGCGTGTTGCCCCATCACCACAGCAAAATATCCAGGTACCTGGTTAGACTTCCCCCCAAAGGGGAGATGTGTGACGAAGTGCCCTTCGCCACCTTGGCTTGGAGAGGACTGTTTGCCAGCCTCCTGCCCTGCGACTATGGCCCTGGTACATATTGCCCTTTGGAACCAGTGTTCGGCCATACCAGAGTGTAAGTCACTCATTCTGGCCCTTTACATACAGGGGGGGTCATTCTTGCCCTGTGTGAACCATGATACCCCAGATAACTGTGCCATGAAGCCCATTCATATGATGAAAGACTTTAGCTACATGGCAATTGAACTGTGTGAAGAGGATCTGAGCGCTATTCGGTGGTTTTGTGCGCTCAGATCCCAGCTATCTGGGGATATGGGAAATGTGAGTAAATGTGAATTGCAGTAATGCTGATGGGTTGTCAAACTAGAGAATTGACCAACAAATACTTTTGTCCGGACATCCCCAGGCCGATCCGTTGGGATCAGACCGTGTATGCCGGCTTATGGTCACGGGGGAGGTGTGTAGCGGAACCCATCACTGTTTTACCCTGTTTTATGATTATTCTTGGTTAAAATATGATCTTACAATATGTATGCTGGTTGATGCTCTGCAGAATATTAGCCAGACTTTTGCAGACCTAGGCTAATAGATAATCCTATTACAGAGATTCAAGAGATAAGAAAGTTGTAAAGGATCCTTGCATTTTCCAAAGTGTTTTAATTCTCTGATAAGAACAAAGAGGTGTAATTGAATCAATGTCTGATTGTATCAAAGTTGCCAGGGAGGTGTGACCCCCCTATTGTTCTCTTTGTGTGTATTGTGTGTAGCCAAATATGGGCATGTGTATTGCCTGTGGCCAAAGAGATGTATATATAGTTCTGCAATAACAAAATAAAGTCAGTATTCATTTGACTCCCAAATTGTGTGTCGTCCAATATGGGAGGTCGGGGATGGTGAAACTGTAGTGCCTCGTGGGTATTTTATCGTATACCAGCGGAGATTTTGGACTGCGTGTTCCTGCTCCGTTACAAGCAGTTTCTTAGATTCTGACACTTGCTGCATTTAATATTTTATACTGCTTTTATTTATGAATATATTGATGATTACGCCTTTATGTTTTGCATGTATGCCAATTAAACATCATACTTTCAATGAGTCAGGAATTAATTGAATACAAACATTCAAAATGATTTTCATGTTATTTTACAGATTCATCATCTCTGCACCTGACTGAAGACAGAGAGTGAGCTCTGCAGGATTTCATCTGCAATAAGATCAATTTCACAGGTATATGATTTCATGATGCCCTTTTTGTTTTGCATTGATGACAGGTAATGATTAATTAACCTATTTTCATTTAGGGCCTCATTCAATTATTATTTGCACAATTGAATAGGGCTCTATATAAGCACATAGCATATTTTTTTAACAGAAGTTTTTAGTTACTGAACATCTATCCAAAAGCAACGTCTTCACCAACTAAAAACTTCTGCAAAAAAATATGCTATGTGCTTTTATAGAGCCCTATTCAATTGGCCAAATTGCAAATGAATGAGGCCCTTAGTATTTAATTATTCATTAATAATAAAAAAAAAACATTACTTATGCACACATATATGCTTACCTAATTAACTTTTAAAGAATGCAAATTACACCTCATAAGTTTATTGATTCCTTAATTAATTAAATAACAAAATTGCACATTATTTTAAGCACAATCTATAATTTGCTCATAGCTCTTTGTGTTTGCCCTTCTTTAGGAAAACATAATTACCTCTTTAGGTTTGCCATTGATGACAGTTATTGATTAATTCATCAAAAATATTTATCAATATATATATGTGCAGCTCTTTCATTTTTAAAGTATGCCAATAAAAAAAAAAACATAATGGATTAATTTATTTCATGTAAAAATTACAAATGCTTTTCAAATCATTTTAATCTTTCATTACTGCTATTTAGGTGTTGCATTGAGAGCATGTAAAAACTATATGTACAATACAAAAAAACATTATATCTTACAACTGTATTTACAATTACAGATTACAACGAAGAAGACAGGATTGAACGCAAAAGAAGAGTGGCAAGGGTTGGGAAGCAAAGGTGGTGAGATGCACAGTCCCCCAAGACTTCCCAACGCTTAAGAGAAGAAGACCGACAGAGACTTTTAAATAAAAGAAAAATGAATAAGAATGCACAAACTGAGTGTGCTGGAGCTTCAAAGAAAAGAAAAAGTAAACAAAAAAAAATGTCTGTGACACATTGCCTAATGACCCAATATTGCCTCATGACACATGACACCAATGTAGACATAGAAAGTTGTAGTGATATATATGTTGAGGAAGCTCAGGATACTGCTTTCATTACAGCACTAGACACTCATTATTGTTAATTACTCAATATGGTTTGTCAGTTTTGTGGGGCCTATCATTTTCTCAAGGAAAGACCAACTGAGGGAGACTTTATTAGTTGCTGTCAGAAAAGGAAAGACTTCCACAAAGACACCCATTTCAAGATTACTTACAAAGTATCATGAGCGATCCAACATTTCCAAATTATACAAAAAAAACAAAAAACACCAGGTCTTATTACAGTGCAATTTAATTTGCTTCTATGGGTGCTACATTAGCAGAAAATGTCCCAGGCCATGGTGCATATTGTTTTAGAGTTCAAGGACAAATTTACCACTGCACTTCTCAATTACACCCACAAGAAGGAGAGCAAAGGAAATTTGCACAGTTATATGTCTTAGATACAATGGAAGCTGTTGAACAACGGATGACACTTACAGAAAATAAACAGTGTTTGCGCATAGTCTTTGAACAGCTGGATAAAATTATGGCCAACAACCCATACAGTCAAGCATACGAACAATTAGCACAGGTTGAAAAAGAACTGCAACATGCTCAAATACATAAATTGCCAATGCCAAGAGTAAATATGGTTTTGAAAAGAGATCGCAATACTGATCAAAGACAATATAATTTACCAACAGTAAATGAGGTTGCCATGGTCTTTAAAAATGAGGATGTTGAACCACCTTTTCAGCGGTATATTAGAATACTAGCGAACTGCCCGTCAAAAAATGACGGCAATAGAATTGTAAGGCAGGTAATGCTGTTTGCCGCACAAAGTAAGTCTTTTGGTCACCTTAGTACCTTTGGTGCTCATTGCGAGCCTCGCGCTGAACGCCTTCGACGCTCATCACGTGGCTCGCAATGAGCGCCTTGGGCGCTCATTGCTAGGCTCTCAGTTGGTGTATTTTTGGTTATCATAGCCCTTTCGACGCTCATTGCAAGGTCCGCGCTGATCGTCTTTTGGTGCTCATTGCGAGCCTCTACCCTGGTATACTTTTGCTCCTCTGAGCACCCGTGGCGCTCATTGTGAGCCGCGCGCTGAACGCCTTCAGCGATTATTGTTATCCTGTTGTCTGGTCCCTTTATTTTCCCTGTAGATGTATTTTTGCCTGATAATTAATGAAATCATAAATTAATATACTTTGCCTATTTGTAATTAATATATGCATCAAGCAATTTTCCTGAAGAGCTAACAATCTTTTTTGATGTTCCTGCAGCATACAATGTACATTTGCACTGTTGCTGAGCGGAGGTGTAAGTGTCAGCAATGTGTGAAGTGTGTAGTGTAAATAGGCTGTGTGCTCGAGGGCAAATCTTTTGTTTAGCTTTGTAATTGTGCATTTTGTAATGGTAATGTTATTAGTTGCAAGTTAGTGTTGTAAAATGGTGGCAATTGCCTATGTGTTAGGCGGTTATCGATCATTTAGCTTCCTCCCTAATATTGTTTTTTTTTTTACCCCGTACGGTCTTGTGTAGAAGTCTTATGTGTCTGGCGTGTTTATGTGTGTTTATTGGTCGTGTAGCCTCATTTTTGTTTTTTTCATCCACCATTTTTTGGTCGCTTAGGCGATTTTCATTTGTGGAAACTCTGCAAATTGTGGTTCAATTGTCGTACAACCTGACTCCCAGACGTTGTGGCTGTCCCCTGTGCTGTGAGTGATGTTTTTTTTTTTTTTTGTATTTTTGTTAATTTTGGTGGTATTGTTTTTTTTCTATGTGCGCAGTTCGGCCGTTAAGTTCGTATTTTTTGGACCTTGTATTTGTATTTTTTTCAAACTGCCGCGGGTCGTATTTTTTTTTGTGTGTAAGTCTCACTTTCCTTGTTGCAAGTGTTATGGGCTGTAATTTTTTTATGTGATTTTTTTCAAACGGTTACGGGTCTCGCATTGTGAATTGTGTAATTAAGTTTTGTGTTAATGTGTAGTTCCACGGGCCGTAGGGATGAGCGCCTATGGCGCTCCTCTCCACCAGTGCAGTTAGCGTCTTCGGTGCTTACTGCCTAAGTCGTGCGGGGTCGTAGGGATGAGCGCCTATGGCGCTCCTTGCCAACAACTGCGGCCCTCGTCGCCAAGCGTTAGCAACAACCTGTATTGCTGACAACTATATATGTGATATCCACGGAATGAAGACTAACCTTTTATAAACATAAATATATTAAGTGGTAATTTGGATACAATGACATATCCCATTTTCTTCCCAAATGGTTAGCCAGGATGGGAACCAAAATTACGATTGCAACGTTATCCCAATAGTAAAATTCGTGTTAGAAGCAATATTTCTATGCTGGAATATAAAGTGGCACAAACTGCTATTCGGGATCATTTTAATCCTATTTTATGTGGGGGCAAACTCACACAACAATGCATTATTGATTCCTATCTACAACTCGAAGCAAATAATTAAATTTTATCAAATTTCAACAAAACAAGCTTTGCATAGAACAGTATTGTGGATTGATGGATTATATCACTGAATTGGCTACCAACAGAGACATTCCAGCTGGAAGAGCAATCATTTTGCCATCCACTTTTCAAGGATCTCCTCGCAATATGCGAGAAAGATATATTGATGCCATGGCTATTGTCACAATATTTGGAAAACCAGATGTATTTATTACATTCACATGTAATCCACAATGGCCAGCAATCATGGAAAATTTGAATCTTGGACAAAATACTTCTCACCAACCAGATTTAGTGGCAAGAGTATTCAAACTAAAACTGAATTCATTAATACATGATATATCTAAAGCACAGTTAGTTGGAAAATGTGTGGCTTTTGTTTATACCATTGCATTTCAAAAAAGAGGCCTGCCACATGCACACATACTTTTAATCCTGCAGGATAAAGATAAATTGAATACTTCAGAGAGAGTGGATTCAGTAATTACAGCCGAATTGCCACATCCAGAATAACACACAAAATGATTCATTGGCCATGTGGAGATATCAATCCAAATTCACCATGTATGGAAAATAAAAAAATTACAAAAGTGTTCCCAAAACAATTTCAAATGCAAACTTATACTAATTGTGATGGATACACTTTGTATAAAAGAAGAGAAGGACAAACAGCTATTACCAAATGGTCGATAATAGATATGTAGTTTCATACAATCCACATTTGCTGATGAAGTACAATGCACACATAAATGTGGAAGCTTGCACTTCTATTAACTCCATCAAATATGTCTATAAATATGTATACAGAGGATATGATGCAGCAACTGTTGTTGTGCAAGGTGCACAAAACGAAAAGGAAATCCAATTTTACATGACGAACTTTCTAATTATTTAGATGCTCGCTATGTCAGTGCTCCAGAAGCAATGTGGCGTCTTCTGAAATTTGAGATGCATGATCGGTCACATGTTGTGTATCGATTAGCTATACAGTCAGTTTGTTTGCTTTACCGCATGTAACGGATCTACTGGCACCCCGACCGGTTACCTCCATTGATAGACGCGTCATAGTTTGCGTCAAGGCCTACAAGCACCGCACCGGACACCAAAACCACCACAGACTCCAAGGATATTACATCAGTAACAAGGGTTCAGTAGTTACAGCTCAAGGGAGTATGCCAAAGCATAGCAATCCCCAGTATGATATTGAGATCCCCTCCAATAACGAGACGAGGCTACGTTTTGAAGGGTCAAGTAGTACTATATTTTAATGACAGGGAATCTCCTTTTATGCAATGGTGCCCTCTGAAGGGCTACACCCACATAATTATCACAGCCAATTATATACATGGTTCAACCCCCACGTCTCCTCCCCTCAGATAACAGGTAACACAAATAAAACAGACATAATTTTAACCACATTCTGGATGTACCCCAAAAACAGGGGGTACACCTTTAAGTCCAGCACCGTTCAATAGCTCTCACCCAGGGGAACAACATATTAAAAAATGGCATGAATCAGACCAGGGGTTCAAAAGTTAGTAAAAGTATCTTTTACACATAAGACACAGACATTTCACATATCCCCCACACAATACACATATAGGGACAATAGGTGAGCCACACCTCCCTGGCAACTTGGATACAATCAGACATTAATTAGATCATCCTTCTTTGTTCTTATCAGAGAATGAAAACACTTTGGAAAATGCAAGGATCCTTTACAACTTCCTTATCGTAGGATAGTCTCTGTAACAGGATTCTCTGTAATAGGATTATCTATTAGCCTAGTAGCTGTGATATTCTGAGCCAATATATTCTGTAGAACATAAAACAATATATCTACAGTACAGCAATGTGATCATATTTTAACCAAGAATTAAATAACCATAAAACAGGGTAAAACAGTGATGGGTTCCGTTACACACCTCCCCCGTGACCATAAGCCGGCATACACGGTCTGATCCCAACGGATCGGCCTGGGGATGTCTGGACAAAAGTATTTGTTGGTCAATTCTCTAGTTTGACAACCCATCAGCATTACTGCAATTCACATTTACTCACATTTCACATATCCCCAGATAGCTGGGATCTGAGCGCACAAAACTACCGAATAGCGCTCAGATCCTCTTCACACAGTTCAATTGCCATGTAGCTAAAGTCTTTCCCATAGTCTTTCATTATATGAATGGGCTCCATGGCACAGTTATCTGGGGTATCACCGCTCCCACAGGGCAAGTACCGAATGACCCCCCTGTATGTAAAGGGCCATAATGAGTGACATACACTCTGGTATGGCCGAATACTGTGTTTAAAGGGCAATATGTCCCAGGGCCATAGTCGCAGGGCAGGAGGCTGGCAAACAGTCCTCTCCAAGACAAAGTGGCGAAGGGCACTTCGTCACACATCTCCCCTTTTGGGGTCAGTGCCTCAGTTAGACGATCCACCAACCCACAATAACCCAGTGCTAGAGCAGCCCCCCCACAACAACAAAGTGCAAGAGCAGCCCACCCACAACAAACCGTTACTGCAACTGGATATTTCGCTGTGGTGATGGGGCAACACGCTGAGGGGACTTGAGGGGCAGAGGCCAGCGGCACTCTGCCCTGATGCCAGCTCTTCTGCTGGTATAACCTGCAGGACATCCTGCTCTGTACAAGGGACAAAGGGAGGGCAGAGGCCGACTGCACTCTGCCCCGCTGTCAGCTCTTCTGCTGGGGTACTTGGGACATATTCCGGCTCAGTAGCCAGGAAAACGTGGGGGTCAGTGGGGGTTAACATTTCCTCTGTTAACCCTGGGGCCACATTAGAAGTTAGCTTGGGAGGGGAATTTGTACTTACCCCCTCCTCCGGTTGTCCCAGTGAGGGTAGTTGGGGATCTGGACAGGCTGTGGGCGCAGAGACCACGGTCCCATCTGCGCCGTCTGGGAAATTGGTGTCTCCCCTTGTCAGGGTAAACTGTCGCTGGGGAGGAAGGACGACACCTTCTGCCCCCTGTGGTTCACACTGCCGCTGGGGGGGAAGGACGACACCTTCTGCCCCCTGGGGTTTACACTGCCGCTGGGGGGGAAGGACGACACCTTCTGCCCCCTGTGGTTCACACTTCCGCTGGGGGGAAAGGACGACACCTTCTGCCCCCTGGGGTTCACACTGCCGCTGGGGGGGAAGGACGACACCTTCTGCCCCCTGGGGTTCATCCTGCCGCTGAGGGGGAAGGACGACACCTTCTGCCCCCTGGGGTTCACACTGCTTCTGGGGGGGAAGGATGACACCTTTTGCCCCCTGGGGTTCACACTGCTTCTGGGGGGGGGAGGACGACACCTTTTCCCCCCTGGGGTTCACACTGCTGCTGGGGGGGAAGGACGACACCTTTTGCCCCCTGTGGTTCACACTGCCGCTTGGGGGGAAGGACGACACCTTCTGCCCCCTGGGGTTCACACTGCCGCTGGGGGGGAAGGACGACACCTTCTGCCCCCTGGGGTTCACACTGCCGCTGTAGGGGAAGGACGACACCTGCTGCCCCCTGGGGTTCACACTGCCGCTGGGGGGGAAGGGCGACACCTTCTGCCCCCTGGGGTTCACACTGCCGCTGAGGGGGAAGGACGACACCTTCTGCCCCCTGGGGTTCACACTGCCGCTGGGGGGGAAGGGCGACACCTTCTGCCCCCTGTAGGGCCGGTAGAGAGACCTCGGTCCCATCTCTACCTGCCATCTGGAGGTCATCCCAGGACCAGTCAATGAAATCTGGTTCTGCTTGTCGAGTATGCACGAAGCTGAGCAGATATTGGTAGTCCTGCTCCAGCTCCCACTCTCTCGTTACCAGGTGGGTCATGTCTTTGCTCACCTCGCCTTCGTCATCGCAGACATACATGCCCATCCGGTAGTCGTAGATGTCCCAAAACCTAGACCCCTCCGTGCTGCCAAGATCAATATCGTCCTCCAAGGCATCCCATAATAAACCCGGGCCATCATAATCATTCCCCTCTGGTAAGTCGTGTTCAGACGTCCAGGGGGTAAGTCGAACGGTATGCCACCAGAGGGCCTGGTATGCGTTGTCTAGCCAGAGCTCTCGCCATACCAGGGTCTCTAGTCTTGTCACCCACTCATCCAGGGGCTGCTCTCCCAATAGATACATCCGCATCGCCACACGCTTCTGTAGCCGCTGCTCATCACTGGGGAGACTCTCACCTCGCCGCCATTGGGCATCTTCCAGGGCATCATACCAGAGTTCCTTTCTGTCTGCATCCCTGTAGTCCGCGGCCGCCTCCTCCTCCTCATCATGGAACGCCGTCTGAAAACTAGCCGGTTCCATCCTGCTGTAGCCAGGGGCGCTGTACGGATACTAGCATTGCCCTCAATTTGTAACTCCAAACGTTACCGGTGTCTCCGTGTTGCTTTTCCTCTTACTAGGACGCCATCCCACCACTGCCAGCCAATGTAACGGATCTACTGGCACCCCGACCAGGTACCTCCGTTGATAGACGCGTCCTAGTTTGCGTCAAGGCCTACAAGCACCGCACCGGACACCAAAACCACCACAGACTCCAAGGATACTACATCAGGAACAAGGGTTCAGTAGTTACAGCTCAAGGGAGTATGCCAAAGCATAGCAATCCCCAGTATGATATAGAGATCCCCTCCAATAACGAGACGAGGCTACGTTTTGAAGGGTCAAGTAGTACTATATTTTAATGACAGGGAATCTCCTTTTATGCAATGGTGCCCTCTGAAGGGCTACACCCACATAATTATCACAGCCAATTATATACATGGTTCAACCCCCACGTCTCCTCCCCTCAGATAACAGGTAACACAAATAAAACAGACATAATTTTAACCACATTCTGGATGTACCCCAAAAACAGGGGGTACACCTTTAAGTCCAGCACCGTTCAATAGCTCTCACCCAGGGGAACAACATATTAAAAAAATGGCATGAATCAGACCAGGGGTTCAAAAGTTAGTAAAAGTATCTTTTACACATAAGACACAGACATTTCACATATCCCCCACACAATACACATATAGGGACAATAGGTAAGCCACACCTCCCTGGCAACTTGGATACAATCAGACATTAATTAGATCATCCTTCTTTGTTCTTATCAGAGAATGAAAACACTTTGGAAAATGCAAGGATCCTTTACAACTTCCTTATCGTAGGATAGTCTCTGTAACAGGATTCTCTGTAATAGGATTATCTATTAGCCTAGTAGCTGTGATATTCTGAGCCAATATATTCCGTAGAACATAAAACAACATATCTACAGTACAGCAATGTGATCATATTTTAACCAAGAATTAAATAACCATAAAACAGGGTAAAACAGTGATGGGTTCCGTTACACACCTCCCCCGTGACCATAAGCCGGCATACACGGTCTGATCCCAACGGATCGGCCTGGGGATGTCTGGACAAAAGTATTTGTTGGTCAATTCTCTAGTCTGACAACCCATCAGCATTACTGCAATTCACATTTACTCACATTTCACATATCCCCAGATAGCTGGGATCTGAGCGCACAAAACTACTGAATAGCGCTCAGATCCTCTTCACACAGTTCAATTGCCATGTAGCTAAAGTCTTTCCCATAGTCTTTCATTATATGAATGGGCTCCATGGCACAGTTATCTGGGGTATCACCGCTCCCACAGGGCAAGTACCGAATGACCCCCCTGTATGTAAAAGGCCATAATGAGTGACATACACTCTGGTATGGCCGAATACTGTGTTTAAAAGGCAATATGTCCCAGGGCCATAGTCGCAGGGCAGGAGGCTGGCAAACAGTCCTCTCCAAGACAAAGTGGCGAAGGGCACTTCGTCACACGCAGGCAATGAAATAAATTACTTAGCTCAAAGTGAACATCGAGAAACAACACTTACTGCTTGGTTTCAATTAAACTGCCAGGACACTGAGGCCAGACAATTTTTACACATTAAGATTCCATAAATGTCACTATGTATTCGTAAATGGCCAATAGTGACAACAAAAAAGAGATGCTCATAAAATTATCCCACAAATTTATACTGTCAGCACAAGAGACATTTCGGTTTAAAATTACTTCTTTTACACGTTCCTGATGCACAAAGTTATGAACATTTACGCACAGTGAATGACATAGTTTATGATACTTTCCTATTAGCTGGAAGACATCAAAACTTCATAGCAGATGATACAGAATGGGAGAGGTATCTGGAAAAAGCAGCACTATGTCAAATGCCAAAGAAAATGAGAGAACAATTTGCATCTTTTGCAATGTACCTGATGCATTTGCTTTGTGGTAAACATTTAATTTAAATATGCTTGAAGACTTCTTGAAACGTTACAATGAGGCAATTGCACTCTTAAAACCAATAATGCAAATTCAAGAAATATTTCTTGCTCATGGATTAAATTGTGCAAGTTTTAATTTGCCTGATCCAGGACTTATAGATGACATCAACTTTGATGACTATGACACTGAGCTTCAAAAACAAAAAACACAAGAAAAACTTGCAACTTTAAATACATTACAATTGCAAGCATTAAACGCCATCACAAATGCTACAGATGCTGAAATGGTCAAATACTGTTATTTCTATCTGGATGGCCCTGGTGGATCATGAAAAACGTATCTGTACAATTGTTTGATGAGTTACATTCGAGCACAGGGTCAAATAGTAATAATGCCATTTGCAACAACTGGAATTGCAGCACTTTTGTTAGAAGGTGGCAGAACTGTGCATAGTGGATTTAAACTGCCAGTTCCTATTTTCGAAACATCAGTGTAAGATATTCGACTGAATTCTTTACAAGCAAAAACATTTTTAAAAAGTAATTATCATAGATGAGGCAACAATGATGTCATGTCATGCCTTGCAATGTATTGATAGATTATTAAAAGAAGTGATGGATAATAATTTGCCATTTGGTGGAAAGGTGATGTTGTTAGGAGGAGATTTTAGGCAAACATTACCTGTTGTGCCACATGAAATTAGGACTGACATCATTGAAACATGTATCAAGACAAGTAAACTGTGGAAAATATTTACACACCTGAAATTAGAATTAAATTTGAGATCTGAAGGCCAAAATGAATTCAATGATTGGCTAATTCAAACTGGAGAAGGAAAACATCCACAAGTAAATAATTTTCCCGATGATACAGTGGAAATTCACTCACAAATGGTTTGTAAGGAATTACTCATATAGGCAATCTTTCTAAACACTATCAATAACAACGATTACTCAGACATTGCAAACAAAGTGATATTAACATCCAAAAATATAGATGCCTTGAATCTAAATAACAAAAATTTAAAATTCATCAACACACCCCAAAAACATTATTACGGTGCAGATTCAGTTCTGGCTGATGATAAAGACAGTGGCCCTCATTCAATTGCAATTTGGCCAATTGAATAGGTCTCAAAATAAGTACATAACATATATTTTTTAAATAAGTTTTTAGCATCTATCCAAAAGCAAGGTTTTCACTAACTAAAAACGTATTTAAAAAAAATGTGCTATGTGCTTATTTAGAGCCCTATTCAATTGGCCAAATCGCAATTGAATGAGGGCCAGTGAATCTAACTTTAGTATAGAATTTATCAATTCTTTAACACCATCTGGAATGCCACCACATGTTTTGCAATTGAAAAAAGGGGCAATTGTCATGCTATTGAGAAATATGAATCACAAAAAAGGACTTTGTAATGGGACCAGATTAATTGTGCAGGATTTAAAAGATCATTTTATACATGCAGAAATTATGACTTGTACCCATAAAGGTGAACAAGTTTTTATACCACAAATTGATTTGGCTCCAAGTGAGAGTGGTTTGCCTTTTGTCCTTCAAAGGAGACAATTTCCACTTATCATGGCATTTGCCATGACCATCAATAAATCCCAAAAACAAACTTTTAAGTCTGTGGGTATTTTTTTTACAGGAACCTGTTTTTGCACATGGACAACTCTATGTTGCTTTTTCAAGTTGCACAAATCCATATAAGATTAAAGTTTCAATTCAAGACAACCAAAGTCAAGGTGATCTATTACACGATGGACGCATTTTTACAAAAAAACATTATGTACTATGAGGTTTTGTAAACATAGAGAATAGTGGTTTTATTTTGAGGATGAAATTTAATGTCACTCAGGCTCTTTTTAGAGGACCACTATTTCTCATAGAAAACTCTTTGTACAATTTGTAAAAATTACAACAATAACAACAAAAACTGAAAACAAAAACGAGAAGAAACAGTGGTTACATCCCATAGACAAAATTAAGTCTGCTGGGCTCTTTTTAAGGGAACCACTTTGACATGCAAAAATGAAAAATATTGGAATGTCTTGGAAGTGGCCTTTTGCTAGGATTGGCCCCACAAAACAGTTATGTTGCATTTTCTTACTTTTACTGTTTACATTTGAATACATTAAGTTCATGTTTGGAATGTTAAACTTGTTTTTTCCAAGGTCTGAAAAGTTGTTTCATGGTATGTAATTAAGGGTTCATGTTAGTAGGAGGATGATCATTTGTTGTAAAAAAATAAATGTATAATTAAATACAGAGTATTGATCCAGGGAGTAATCAGATCGCCAGTTAATGGGGTCAGGAAGGAATAAAAAAAATTCTGCTTTTATACAATTGGCTAGTTTTAATGTTTTTTTTTTACTCTTTGCCTTCCTGTGGATTAAATACCTATGTGGTTTAATAGTACTTTAAATAAAAGTTGCATGTTACAAAACATTATGTAATGGTTTAATATACTCATTGATAGAAAGTTGACCTACTGTTATGTTACACATCCATACCTCAAAATTAAAAATATTAGTATTGTTAAAAAAAAATGGTTCACTAATGTTTCAAATATAAGTTGCATGTTGCAAACCATTATGTAATGATTTCCAAAAAGGTATTTATACAAACTTCATCCATTGTTACATTATTCCTGCAGACATGACGATTAAAAAGGTTAATATGGTTACAAAATGATTGTTTACCAATTGTTGAAATACAAGTTGAATGTAAAAAAAAAAAAAAGTTATTATAATAGTTGTACTTCTTTCTACATAACAAAAAGGTTAAGAGGGTCAGAGACTCACATTGTGTACCAAACAGCATTCCCAGCTTTAAAATTCTATTGACTGTCATTTTTTGACGGGCAAGTCGCTAGTGTAATATATTGTACAATAGCATTATATCAACTACTTCATTCCTCCCCTTGATACTGCTAAAGTATCACACTGCAAAATTGTGAGGTTCCCAAAGAGAGTCCTTTGCACAAAAACAAGCTGTGAAACCAACCTGTGGGCCAGTCCCTGTAAACAGGAAACAATGATACACAACACAACACAAAAAAATATGATCATGATAACAATTAGTAAGATTTAACATGTCTGTGTATGAGTCTGTAAGTTGTACAAAAATGTTATCAGTCCATGGATCTGTGTTATTTCGTGTGCACAGGTTACAATGTGGATGATCAGCATAAGCAATGAGTCCAATGGTAATCATAATACGTAGTCCGATGCATAGCCATCCAAGCTCCTGGTATGTCTGGATGGCACTCTCCTTATTTGGGCGGCCTCCTTGGGGTCTTTGCCTTGCCATAGTAATACTGGGGTGCAGTGCGTATGATGTACCCACAAGCATTTTCCCTCTAGTTTCACAGTGGTTGGAGTGGCAAGAGTGATGGTAAACGGACCCTCTCATCTGGGCTCTTTTCCACTTATACTTAAAGACCTTGATGTACACCTTGTCTCACAGCTCATGAGGGTGAGTGGGTGTATGCACCTGAAAGTAGACAGACTTAGAGTTACCAGGGTTTTGACATAGATGCTTTATCTGATGAAATGTGCAGTTAACCCCAGTGGATCATTAGATCTAATGAATGGAGTTTCCATGGGCCTACCCATAATCATCTCATGAGGGGTTAGGTGTGTTACTCTATTTACTGAATTTCTCATGTGCATTAGTGCTAAGGGTAATGTTTGTGGCCAGGTGAGGGATGTGGCACAGATTTTAGCCAACTTCCCTTATAGCCAATAATAAGATTTTAATAAATAATTACAGAAACACATCTTAAAATATAAATTTGCACTGATATTACCATCAACCCAGAGTTTTTGCAAGATAACTTCTTCTTTTCCTAGTTGCTCTCCCTTGTCAGATGTTAGTATGTTCTATATCCTAGCAAGCTGACAGAACAAGATGCATAAGTGTTAGAAGCCAAAGCGTAGTACAGAAGGAAGACAGGACTAGAGAAGAGTGAAAATGTGAAAAATTACAACACAATGAAATCATACACTCAGACAATCTTCATACAATCTTCATTCCACATCACACTAGGTCAGACCTCTCTGTGGTTATATGATTAAAAAAACAGGCAGATTGGATAACGAGATCCTCTGGTCAAAGCAATAGACCATCATATGCCGATGTCCAGACACAGAACAAGGAGTATGTGATTTTCTCACCGATCTTTGCATACTTTTCTTGCCAGCAGATACATGCATGTGTGTATTTCCAAATCAATAAACAAGAGTTTGGCCTGTACCCTTTTTCTTGGGTGCAGAATCATAGCAAAACTTATATCTGGTCTTTCAGTCAGCAAACTCTGTATCCAGTTCTTCATCCGTATTATCTGTTGTCATCAGGATAGATAGTTGGTAGAGACTTTCTCTCATCATATATAAGGACTGCTTGTGGCATTCGTGTTACTCTACTTTGTCTTGTCTTGGTCTTTTCAGGGTCATCTTCTTCTGGGGTAGGCAAGTGTGACGAAAATAAAAACAAAAACCAAACATTCAAGATCTGTCATTTGAGAACTTCCATACATCTTTCAACCAGACATCCTCTTATAACACACACCTATCCTAAATGACACCCTAACTGTAAATTACATTTTCACATATGCATAACTCTATAATAAACAAGAGGTGGTATACCTTAGATTGTAAGTTTGCGAGTTTTCAATCTTGTGTCAGGCCTTGGAAACAAGCTCTATGTACATTTGATTTTATGCTCAAAAACAGGGCCCTCCATTCTTTACAAGGTGTTTAATTTGTTTTCTGCTATGTACTCAACCCCTGTACAGCGCTACGGAATATGTTGGCGCGATATAAATAAAGATAATAATAATAATAATAATAATAATAAAACAGAACCAGTTAAGTCAGTAATGCAAATCATGCAAGGACTAGTAAAGTATATTGACATGTAAAATGCATAAGTAACCAATAGTATTTTTTCCCCTGCAGAAGTAGTAAAACCTAGTTTCAATATTACTACATTATAACTCTATAAGTGATAAAACTTAACTTTATTATTTGATTTATCCTGTAACAGAGTGTACACTTAAGGATAAACTATTAGTTCTATTACTCTTGATATATTTATATATATAAAACTCATAATTTAATCCATCTCTTATCATGTTCCCTTCTTAGAGGCCTACAAATATCTTGATAAGATTTTCCCAATACTCTATCAGTTTGCACCGTGGCCATCATCTGATCTGGGGATGGGCCTTGATGAATAGATGTCACATTTTGATAGTATTTACCCAACAAGGAAAAACAAAAACATAAAAAATGAGACCTACTATTATCACACAACAAAATACAGAATTGCCATTAAAAGGTTATTTCACCGGGTAGTATATTATACACCGAATATTGTCAGTAATGTGGGCACCCTCCAATGACCACCTGGGGATAAAATACAAGGCAGAGGTTGTGTTCATATCACATTCATTCTGACATAAATGTCACCCTGCTTATTACTCCTCAAGTTCAGTAACATGAGGGTGGCTCTATTGAGGCATAAAAGTTACAGCTAAAATTTAAAAAAAAATCTTGGCCAATAAAAGAAACAGGTCAGCAAAAAATCAAAAAAGAAAAAAACTAAAACTTTAGAAAAAAAGAAAACTGAGAAAAAGAAAAATTACATTCTTGGTCAGTTGACAATTCTGACTGTCCTTACATGCTTATCAGAACCCATAAAATAGTGGGCCTTGTTAGTTGTTATCTTAAAGCCACAGCATCTGTGTAGTTATGCTTAGCAGGTATCCGGCTTTGTTGCAGAGGGACCGCTTCGGCAGGCTTTTCTGTAAGGCAGCGCCTGTGAACCTCTCTCCCTGTCAGGCCTTGCGATGTCTCCCGGAAGAGTCGGATCCCACACCTCGGCAACTGCGTTCCTCCACGGAACGAGTGGCCTCACATTTGGGCGCCAATTGTTGAAGAAAAGATTGTTTCAGAGTTTCTCACCACATAGTTCAGGCACTAATGGAATACCACGAAATCTCAGCGCTTCAGTCAGATTTAGTTTTATTATCAGGCCTGAGAGATGCTCGTAGAGTATAGTAGCACCAATGTGGATCTGACACAGTGATCCAGCACAGACCTTATATAGCAGTCTTATTACGTCAAAACTATTTTATCTTGTACAATACATTTTCTACAGTTTGCATATTTCTAAGGTTATCGGGTACTTTTCAGGCGTGCCCCATAACTTAGTACTTTTAGGCAAGTGTATTCCTAAGGTTATCAGCTACTTTTTTGGGCGTACCTTATGACCCAGCAACTTTTTTCTAGTCACTACATTTTCTGTCTGCTTATCTAGCATTTGGTCTATAGTTCTGAGAATAGGGGCCTCACAGCTTTTGTCTAACAGTAATGTATGTACTGTCTGTATTAATAGCAATGCATTCAATGATCTTTGTATAATAGCAATGTAATATATTGTATAATAGCATTATATCAACTACTTCAAGAGGTAAAATACTTTACAGCCAGTGTCAGAGCTAGTGATTGGAGGGCCCATGTGCAAAACAAGTTTTGGGCCCTCTTTGCAATTTCTCTATACAAGGTAGGTACAATAAAAAGCCAAAAATACATGTTGGTGGTCAGATCGCTCTTAGGGGGGTCAGATCATCTTCTATAAAAATAAAAGTGTTGGTTTCAACAAGATTAATAGAAAACTCATTAATTTACAAGGACAGATAATCAAGAGAAAAAAAGCAGACACAATCACCTCCAGAAAAAAAATGGTGTAAAAAAATAACTGCATATAAAAGTAAAAAATATAAAGAGGGTTTTTTTGGGGGGTGGGTTGCATTTTAAAAATACATATTCCTCCCTCCCCTTCTCTCTGCCTCCTCTCCCTTTCTCTCTCTGCCCCTCCCTCTCTGCCTCCTCCCCTTTCTCTCTCTCCCTCCCACCCGTGCCCCAACTCTGCCGTGCGAGCCACTCGTGTGTAGATACTATGCAACTGCGCATGAGCGACTATGTCGCGCAGTTCCACAATTCCCAGAAATTTAGGGTTAGCAGCTTGTGAATAACGCCTGCGAAGAATGCATCTCACAGGCGTAACTCACAAAGGAAACTACTAAAGTGGATGCAATGTTATAAAATTCGGGTTTTGTTTATGAAAACACAGTTTATGCCATAAAAATGGCAAAACTGACCTAGAAAATTAAAAATAAAATATAAATATATGCTTTTACATACAATTATTAGGTGAATACAATCACTTAAAGCATACCTTCTAACTCCCTCTATTGGAGGGGCAGTCTCTTTTTAGACAATAATTAAAAGTAGTGTTCAGGACAATGAGAGTGGTAGGGAGGCATACATCAGTGGCCAATCATTTTAAATGATAGTTTCTGGCTAATAATTGGCTTTACTGCTGCTTGCATATGTATTTTTAATGTGAATTAATAATGAACTAAAAAAAAGTTTAACATGAAAAGTGTACACTCTGGGCCTTGAAATATTTTGTTTTCCATTGCTTGGCTATATGCCTTTTGGTAGCTAACATTGTTTGCATTGTTCAGTCATGTCTAACTCTCCATGACCCCATAAACCATAACATGCTGATACACTTTGTTTTCATGGCAGAGATACTGGAGTGGATTTCCAGTTCCTTCTGCAGTGGGCCACAGCATACAGCTCCTGGTATTCCTAGGTGGTCTCCCATCCAAGTACTGGCAAAACCCTGCATGACTTCAGGGTGGTGTGACCTCTTAGTTCTCTGACTGTAATCAAACCAAGGTCACAGCGGTGAATCCTAACTACTAGACCACCAGGGAACCCTGTATAAAGAGATTAGTAGCATGAGATAAGTTGGGTATTTCAGCACCAAGGAGGCAGACTCCTAAATCAGGTTGGAGATCTCAGTATTGTAAATAGCAATTGAACTAGCGGACGGGACAGGTCCACAATATGTGAAAAATGTACCCACAGCTGTGCAGCCTCAAAACCATGACATGCTTAGGTTTGTGTTATATATATGTAGTTTGTCTGGTATAATGTATATGCAGTGAAGGACCTTTAAAGAGGTCTCTAGTTTGCTGTAGTTTAACTGGCTCTGGGTTAATGTTCAGCACCTAAAGCGGCAAAAACAGGGTCACACGCATCCGTCTTCCGGGTTCCCTTCCCTGCAAGCGAGGCAGGGGGGTGGAACAAGGCGGTCTGCACTCCCGAGTGTACCGCTTTAACACTCGGGGGCACTGACATGGCCAGACCGCCAGGGAGGTTAGGGTATACAGAAGTTTCATAGAATATAAATACATCTGATAGAGAAGAATCAGTTGTGTATGCATACATTTTTTTGCATGAAAAAAATTCTTAAATAAATATTAATAAACTTACCCTAGAGTTTGCAAATTTCAGTTTTCTGCTAGTTGGTTTTGAGAAGGAATGCCCCTGAAAATCCAAGCGAAATTAGCATAAAATTCATATTTTGTTGTGGCCAATCAGAGGCAACTACAATATTGTTGCAGTGCCTAGGGATTCAGTCGCTGTAGCGAAGCATCATGGGAGGTGTAATCTTTATTTTCAACCACAGGGAAACAAGGAAGCAGCTTGTGCAGTGCTGCCCTGGATTTCTGTACTGTGTTGCTTGAAGGTTTAGTAGGTTAGTATAGGGTTTTTGTTTACTTACATTATGGAAAGTCATAATAATGGAGGAAATCGGGGGTTGCCTGTACCCATAAATACACACATAGTTTGCTGTTTTGATTACATGCAGTGTAATAACTGTATTTCTCGGAATTCTGGGCATAAAACAATTTTTTTTACTTGTTTTAGATGTTCAAATGTGAACACAAATGTACTTTTTTCCCAGAAATACAGACATAGTACTGTAATGTTTATACATGGTTCCTTTAAAGCATTTACTCGCTGTATAATATGCTTTAAAGGAGCTATGCATACAATGTTTTTTGGGGGCGGGATTTAAAGAGTAAGATATATTGTCTTCTCATTTGCACGTCCCCCCCAGAGGCTCAGAGTGCAGTACAATGACTGTATTTCTGGGAAACCTGAGTGAGAAATATGTTTCTTAACTTATTTTAGATTTGCCAAGGGCAAGTGACTTGGATTTTTTGCAAATTACATATGTATTATTCATTTTCTAAACTGTACGGTGGAGAGCTTTTCTTACTCTTTTGCTCACCATCAACGAAATATACTGTGAATATATATATATACTAGCGACTTGCCCGTCAAAAAATGACGGCAATGAAATTGTAAGGTAGCTAATGCTGTTTGGTGTGTAATAATTAATTATATAATACATTAATAAATGAATATACTTTTCCTATTTTGAAGCATTGTGTTGAAGAGCTTGTAATTTGTTTTGATGTTGCTGGAGCATTAGTGGTGGGGTGCTGCTGTGTCTCCTTTCCCCCTCCTTTCCCTCCCTTGTATCTCCTTTTCCCTCTCCTCTCCCTTATGTCTCCTTTTCCCCCTCCCCTCCCTCCCTTGTGTTTCCTTCCCGCCCTCCTCTCCCTCCTTTGTGTCTCATTTCTGCCATCGCCTCCCTCCCTTGTGTCTCATTTCCCCCTCCTCTCACTCCCTTGTGTGTCATTTCCCCCTACTTTCCCTCCCAGGTGTCTCTTTCCCCACCCTCTTCCTCCCCTGTGTTTTTTTCCTCCCTCCCCTGTGTCTCTTTTTTCCCTCTCCCTCCGCTATGTATTTTCCCCTCCCTCCCCTGTTTCTCTTTCCTCCCCCTCTTTCTCCCCTGTGTCTCTTCCACCCCCTCTCCCTCCCCTGTCTTTCCCCTCTCTCCTATGTCTCTTCCCCCTCTACTCCCTCTCCTGTGTCTCTTTCCCCCCTCTGTAACCCCCTGTGTGTCTTCCCCCCTCTCTAACCCCCTGTGTCTCTTCCCCCCTCTCCCTCCCTCTCTTTCCACCCTTTCCCCCCTCTCCCTCTGCTGTGTTCCTCATGACCCTCACCGTGTCCTGGGGGCCCTGGATGTCGGTCTCGGCCCTGTCCCTGGGGGCGGGGTTCCCAGCCTCCTCCGTGGGTGTCGGAGGCCTGTCCGGGTGGCTGGTGGACTCCTGTGTGGTGGGTTGTGGGCCTGGCGCGGGTCCCCGGGTGTAGATGACATCTCCCAGCAACTGAGGCCAAGGGCTGCGGGCAAGGGCAGCGAGGGCTGCGGGCAAGGGCCTCAGTTGCTGGGATGGCGCTTCATCCCAGCAACTGAGGCCCTTGCCCGCAGCCCTCGCTACGCGAGGGCCGCGGGCTCAACATGCCATGGGGGCCCTGGATGTCGGGCTCGGCCCTGTCCCTGGGGGCGGTGTTCCCAGCCTCCTCCGTGGGTGTCGGAGGCCTGTCCGGGTGGCTGGTGGACTCCTGTGTGGTGGGTTGTGGGCCTGGCGCGGGTCCCCGGGTGTAGATGACATCTCCCAGCAACTGAGGCCAAGGGCTGCGGGTAAGGGCAGCGAGGGCTGCGGGCAAGGGCCTCAGTTGCTGGGATGGCGCTTCATCCCAGCAACTGAGGCCCTTGCCCTCGCTACATCTCCCAGCAACTGAGGGCCGCGGGCTCGCTATGCAAGCCCGCAAGTGTGAGCAACGGCCTCAGTTGCTGGGATCCATCCCAGCAACTGAGGCCCTTGCCCGCAGGCCCTCGCTACGCGAGGGCAGCGGGCTCGCTATGCGAGCCCGCAAGCGTGAGCAATGGCCCTTACGCTCGCCGGCCGATGAGCGCCTGTGGCGCTCATCGCTAAGCCCGCTAAAGTTCTACGGGTTAACGGCTCGCCTCGCTTCGCGAGGCTCGCCGGGCGATGAGCGCCTGCGGCGCTCATCGCTAAGCCCGCTAAAGTTCTACGGGTTAACGGCTCGCCTCGCTTCGCGAGGCTCGCCGGGCGATGAGCGCCTGCGGCGCTCATCGCTAAGCCCGCTATTCGTACGGACCACGCAAACAGCGTGACGACGACTCGTAGCAGGACAAATATAATATGTGATATATATACATAATTTGAAAAAAGAAGAAAATAGTTGTTGTTTACAGCCAAATATTGTTAATAAATAAATTGAACCTCAATAGTTGCTAACTTAATAATAAAAATGTAAAAAAGAAGAAACGACAGGCAACTAAATAGTACAATTATAACTATAAGGAAGAGTACATGAGATATTAGTAACTATAACAATTAGACTTAGAGATAAGACTTCGAGAAGGGAGAGTATCAAACAGTCAGCTCATAGGATGACCTAAGTATGTGAAAGTTATCACATCCATGGTCAATGTCATCAGAATCATAACTGACCAGTGTCCAGAAAGATGACATTGCAATAAATAAACCGTGGTCCTAACAAAATAAAAATTTACTTTTAATACTTACAATTTAAAAAAATGAATATAATAAAATAAGTATATAGCCTATAACAGATCAGCTTGAGGTAGGGATAGGGTAAAGTGTATGCATAACATGTCTGCTACATAACAAATTGAGGCATAGTCCTCTAATATCTTATATGGTAAGTATATTGAAGATAATTTGATCACAATATGTGGCTACGCACAAATTGGCATGGTCCATAAATATAATGTGGAATGGGTATTAATATCCTTATAGTGTTAACACATGAGTTTGTATCACCACAGACTCATACTCCCAATATTCTCACATATACATTAAATATCTTTAAATAAATTCAAATAGGTATATATATCTCTCCATATTCCAGCAATGTTCAGTATATAAACTTGATTTTCAAAACATCCGTAATCACATATATAGTTGTGAGCAGGAGGGTTGTTGCGGGTTGGTCGTAACGCGTCTCGTATTTTTGTTGCGTAAGTCCGAAAATTTTGCGCTCCTTGCCAGCAACTGTGGACCTCGCAAAATTTACTGACTTACGCAAAAAAAAATACGAGACGCGTTACGACCTCGCAAAAAACGCCCAAAACCCGCACACATGAAAACATGAAAAACACAATAAATACACACAACAAATACATAAAAAGCTTAACTACAGCAAGGGGGGACACCCAGGACCTCGAAAACTGAAGTTACACTTCAATTTACCAAAATAAAAGAGTTTACACACCCGAAAATCCCCTAAGCGAGAGAAAAAATGGCCACCGAAACAAACGAAAACGAGGCTACAGCACTCTAAAGACGCAAAACAACACCAAACACCTACGGATTTTCCGAAAAAGACGTACGAAATCCGAAAAAAGGAAGCAACCCGCGCGACTCGAAAATCATCCGAAACACAAGAAATACACACAACAAACACATAAAAAGCTTACCCACAGCAAAGGGGGGGGGGGGGGGGGGGGGGGGAGGCACCCAGGACCTCTGCAAGTGAAGTTACACCTCGATTTAAGTCCAAATTTCGGAGTTTAGACACCCGAAAATCACCTAAGCGAGTGAAATATTGGCCACCGAACAAAACGAAAACGAGGCTAAAGGACCCTAAACACGCAAAACACCACCAAACACCTACGGATTTTCCGAAAAAGTCGAACGACATCCAAAAACAAGGATGCAAAATCTGCCACAGCCACATACCACACATTAGGCGCCATTTTAGAAAACTAATTTATACAATCCGGAAGTACACAGCGACCCTAACGGATTTGCCTCGCGCACGCACACTATTACACTACACACTGCACACATTCATGACGCTTACACAGCAGTGATGCTGCAGCAACATGAAAACAGATTGCCAGCTCTTCAACACAATATATTGCTTCACAATAGGTAAAGTATATTAATTTCCTGTTTTATTAATTATTCATTGCCAAAAATTCATTCATTGCCAAAAAAACACCAATGCTGCGCATAGCACACAAACAACCAAAAGCCTCGCAATGATCACCGAAGGCGCTGAGCGCGAGGCTCGAAATGAGCGCCGAAGTATCTTAAAACACCAACAAAATAAATTTCGCACACAAACAACATTACCTGCCTTACAATCTTATTGGATAATTTTGTGACAGGCAAGTCGCTAGTTACAATATATGTATTAAATACACTGGATATAATAAATCACTATATCTTCATAACAATATATATATAACCCATTAGAAATCAAAATAAGATTAATAGTAATGTCAACTGTATATGGACCAATGTACCTAGAAAATTGCCTCTAGGTACATTTTCTAGGTACATTGGCCCATATAGGGTTGACATTACTATTAATCTTGTTTTGATTTCTAATGGGTTATATATATATATTGTTATGGATATATAGTGATTTATTATATCCAGTGTATTTAATACATATATTGTAATCACGGATGTTTTGAACATCAAGTTTATATACTGAATACTAGCGAATTGCCCGTCAAAAAATGACGGCAATGAAACTGCGAGTGAGCTAAGGGTGTTTGGTGTATATAATGTGGGTGATGTAGCGTCGTTCATTTTCTATGTCGTGCAAGTTTTTTGTGATATTCGTTTTCTATGTTGTGCGAGTTTTTCGGAAAATCCGTAGCTGTTTGCTGGGCTTTTTCGGAATATTCGTAGCTGTTTAGGTTTTGCGTGTTTATGGTAGTGTGTTTTGTGTGTTTAGGGACCCTTAGCCTCGTTTTCGTTTTGTTCGAGGCCATTTTTTTTTTCTCGCTGAGGTGATTTTTGGGTCTCTAAACTCCGAAATTTGTGGTTAAATGGAGGTGTAACTGCACTTGCAGAGGTCCTCAGTGCCCCCCCCCCCTTGCTGTGAGTAACCTTTTTATGTGTTTGTTGTTTGTATTTGTTGTGTTTGTAATGTTTTTGGGGTTGTGCGGGTTGCGTCCTTATTTTCCAATTTCGTAGGTGTAGGTGCTGTAGCTTCGGGTTTTTTTTTTCGGCGGCCATTTTTTCTCTTGCTTCGAGATTTTTTTTTAGTGTCTAAACTCTTTTAATTTGAGTTAAATTGAGGTGTAACTTTAGTTTTCGATGTCCTGGATGCTCCCTCTTCCTGTAAGTAAGCTTTTTATGTATTTGTTGTGTGTATTTATTGTATTTTTCATGTTTTGATGAGCGCGTGTTGCGGACGTTTTTTGCGAGGTTGTAATTGGTCGTAACGTGTCTCGTATTTTGTTTGCGGTACGACGTAAATTTTGCGAGGGTCGCAGTTGCTGGCAAGGAGCGCCTTTAGCAAGCGTGAGCAACGGCTCGTATGCTCACAACTATATATGTGATTGCTTGGATATGGAGATATATATATACAGTATATATATACCTATTTGAATTTATTTAAAGATATTTAGTGTTTATGTGAGAATATTGGGAGTATGAGTCTGGGATGATACAAACTCATGTGTTAACACTATAAGGATATTAATACCCATTCCACTTTATATGTATGGACCATTTATATGTATGCCAATTTGTGCGTAGCCACATATTGTGATCAAATTATCTTCAATATACTTACCATATAAGATATTAGAGGACTATTCCTCAATTTGTTATGTGGCAGACATGTTATGCATCCGACATTGCCTCCAATTGGATATCCAGTAATGGAAGGGTTAAGTTGTCACTAACTCAAGTTTTTGCCTCCACTTTACTCTATCCCTACCTCAAGCTGATCTGTTATAGGCTATACACTTATTTTATTATATTCATTCTTTTAAATTGTTAGTATTAAAAGTTAATTTTTATTTTGTTAGGACCACGGTTTACTTATTATAATGTCATCTTTCTGGGCACTGGTCAGTTATGATTCGGATGACGTTGACCATGGATGTGATAACTTTCACATACTTAGGTCACCCTATGAGCTGACTGTTTGATACTCTTCCTTCTCGAAAGTCTTATCTCTAAGTCTAATTGTTATAGTTAGTAATATCTTATGTACTCTTCCTTATAGTTATAATTGTACTCCTATTTAGTTGCCTGTCCTTTCTTCTTTTTTATATATATATATATATATATATATATATAAATATTTCCTACACTATCTAAATATATTTTTACTATTCCGAATTAAACACTTCCTATATATTATCAAATGAGATGTGCCTGGTGGCAGCATAACGTCTAAAAACACCTCTCCTCTTGGTGCTTCTTAAAAGTAAATGAAGACTACATTTTATATGAAAATTACATTGAGGAGTGTTAAGTGAGTTAACTCACCTTGTTACAACATTGATATAAAGCAAAAATGCCTAAAGAGTTCCTTTAATGCAAATAATTTGATACAAAATTCACATGTAAAGCTTTTATTTTAGCTTGTTGAAAGATATCCCAAGTAAGTAATCTACACGGATTATTTTCATTGTGGATCATTACCACGTGTTTATGACTAAAGCCTCATTCCTTCTGAAACATTTGGCTAATGACTCACTCCACTCCTACAGAAAAAAACTGACTCCATGTAACCTGTAATAGAAAGACAATTGTAAGTTGTTGTTTGGTTTACACAGGGGTGTGCTCTGTGGGGAAGACTTTATTAGAGTTTCTGTTCTTGTAGAAGAGTAACAGACATATTTTAATCCATGACTCATGGCAATGATCGTTGTGGTTTAAAAGGCACAGATGCCTCTGGAAGAACGAAATAAAGTGTGTAGGGGGGAATTTGCTAATTTTACCCACTTGTTCAGTTATTTTAATGTTTAATAGGTGGAAACTTTTTTTCTACAGACGTGGCAGCCAACATCATTTATTTGACAGGCCAGGACATGGATATAAAAGTTGTGTGTGTGTGTGTGTGTGACAGGGGTGTTTACATTGCTGGAAAGCAATGGATGTATCCTACTCTGCAACATCCTGCTTCTATGCCAGTGAAAGAGATGGGGCGTGGTGTCAATTTCAAACATATCCAGTTATCAAAACAAACCTCTGGACTTCTCCCTGTTCCCTCCTTCTCCACTGATAATTACAGCCACATATCCCCCTTATCCAGCTCTAACAAACACAAAATGGATTCCTGTACTCAAACAGAGTATTTCAAAAAATCAGATTTTCCCCCAAAAATGTGTTATGCCCATGGCTTATACAGCTTAGTTTGGTGCATAGTGGCCCTTTAATAAACAATTAACACAACTAGAGGATCAGAGGAGTTGAACTTGATGGACCAATACTCTATTCTCAATCTCAATTACTATAAACACATTCTGGTAGGCATTCACCACCATACCATGGTTCCCACATTACAGGAGCTGTAAATCCCTGTCCAAATACAGCTTTTGTCAGCTAAGTACCCAGTAGTCTCTGCCGTTCTTCAACATTATAAAATATGCTGCAGTCTATAATTATATAAAAAACTTTGTAATAGACTTTGTTTAATAAATACAATTGTATTATAGAGATATTACTTGTAAAACGGAAGTGTTCTACATACGGCAGGTAGAACATTGGAATTTTATTAGTAACGCTATTTTACAAGGTAGTACTCTTTTCCCACTAGAGTATAAAAATGTCTCATTGATATATTAGCAAATTATCATATGACGTTTCTTGCGCCAGAGACTTGATCATTTTAGCCTCAAGGAAGATGCCCAAAATTGTGGGCCCAGATGGCTCTCGGATACAAGTTTTTGCTGACCTGAGAATTTGTGGCTCTCTTTTGTTTCTTACTGGAATTAACCTCTGTTCACTGCCTGGAAGGACGGTCTCTTTGCGGGATAGCCGATGCAGTCAGCTTTGTTCCCTCTGGAATCAGCTGGAGATTAATCAGTAGTTTTTGACATTTGTGTAGTGAGTACGCTGTATATGGATGTTCGTTGTGCATTCATAGCACAACAGTCCCCTACACTCAAATCCGTAAATACATTTTATTTGAATTTATATCAAATATCCATGGAAAAAGTCCAGAGGGCTTTGAGCACCTCAGACCCGCCCATGCTGCGGCCTGAAAATAAACAGTTAATGTAATCTCGGATTTGGGCTGATGTGCAAGCTTGAGAGGGTGTTGCTATTAATCCTCATGTCCCCCATTATGATCCCTAGCATTTACAGAGCTTTACAGTGCCGTCTTGAATATATATTTGCATTTAAAGATTTCTGAGCTTACGGCCGATTGCAAGATATACGGCCGGACGTAAGGGGATATCCTTGCGGCGCCGTATAATTGAATTGCAAGGTAACGGGAGGCCCGCAAGGAATCGCAGCTTTGCGGCCGATTTACGGCCGATAATAGAATGAGGGCCTATGTCTGGCGCAAACCCAACACATTACATCTTCCAAAGAACACCCTCCCCACAGTTAAACGTGGTGGGAGCATCATGCTGTGGGGATGTTTTTCAGCAGCTGGGACTGGGAAACTGGTCAGAGTTGAGGGAAAGATGGATGGTGCTAAATACAGAGATATTCTTGAGCAAAACCTGTACCACTCTGTGTGTGATTTGAGGCTAGGACGGAGGGTCAACTTCCAGCAGGACAATGACCCCAAACACACTGCTAAAGCAACACTTGAGTGGTTTAAGGGGAAACATGTAAATGTGTTGGAATGGCCTAGTCAAAGCCCAGACTTCAATCCAATAGAAAATCTGTGGTCAGACTTAAAGATTGCTGTTCACAAGAGCAAACCATCCAGCTTCAAGACGCTGGAGCAGTTTTGCAAGGAGGAATGGGCAAAAATTCCAGTGGTAAGATGTGGCAAGCTCATAGAGACTTATCCAAAGCGACTTGGAGCTGTGATTGCCGCAAAAGGTGGCTCTACAAAGTATTGACTTTAGGGGGGTGAATAGTTATGCACTTTGACTTTTTCTGCTATTTTGTCCTACTTGTTTGCTTCACAATAAAAAAAAAAAACATCTTCAAATTTGTGGGCATGTTCAGTAAATTAAACGATCCAAATTCTCAAACAATCCATGTTAATTCCAGTTTGTGAGGCAACAAAAAATGCCAAGGGGGGTGAATATTTTTGCAAGGCACTGTATATATACTAGGAAATTGCCCATCAAAAATGACGGGAATAACATTTTAAGCGTGGCAATGCTGTTTGCCACACAATGTGAGCACCTTTGCATTCATCTGCGTCGTCCATTGTGTCTCCTTTTCCCCCTCCTCTGCGTCCCTTTTGTCTTCTTTCCTCCTCTTCTGCCTCACTTGTGTCTCCTTCTTCCCCTTCTCTCCCTTGTGTCTCCTTTTTCACCTCCCCTCATTCGTGTCTCCTTTTATCCCTCCTCTCCCTCCCTTGTGTCTCCTTTTATCCCTCCCTTGTATCTCCTTTTCCCCCCTCCTCTCCCTTGTGTCTCCTTTTTCCCCTCCTCTCCCTCCCTTGTGTCTCCCTTTTCTCCTCCTCTCCCTCCCTTGTGTCTCCCTTTTCCCCTCCTCTCCCTCCATTTTGTCTCCCTTTCCCACTCCCTCCCTTTTCTCCTGTTTCTTCTCCTCTCCCTCCCTTTTGTCTCCTGTTACGAACAGCTCCGCAGATACACAACTATTATAGTGATATACAGTATCTCACAAAAGTGAGTACACACCTCATATTTTTGTAAATATTTTAAGTCTTTTCATGTGATAACGCTGCTACAATGTAAAGTAGTATATTTGCTGTCCCCTCAAAATAACTCAACACACAGCCATTAATGTCTAAACCGTTGGCAACAAAAGTGAGTACACCCCTAAGTGGAAATGTCCAAATTGGGCCCAAAGTGTCAATATTTTGTGTGTTCACCAGCATTTTCCAGCACTGCCTTAACCCTCATGGGCATGGAGTTCACCAGAGCTTCACAGGTTGCCACTGGAGTCCTCTTCCACTCCCCCATAATGACATGACAGAGCTGGTGAATGTTAGAGTCCTTGCACTCCCCCAGCTTCCATTTGAGGATGCCCCACAGATGCTCAATAGAGTTTAGGTCTGGAGACATGCTTGACCAGTCCATCAACTTTAGCTTCAGCTTCTTTAGCAAGGCAGTGGTCGTCTTGGAGGTGTATTTGGGGTTGTTATCATGGTGGAATACTGCCCTGCTGCCCAGTCTCTAAAGGGAGGGGATCATACTCTGCTTCAGTATGTCAGAGTACATTTTGGCATTGAACTGTAGCTCCCCAGTGCCGGCAGCACGCACACAACATATTGATACTTTGGGCCCAATTTGTACAGTTCCACTAAGGGGTGTACTCACTTTTGTTGCCATTGGTTTAGACATTAATGGCTAGTCACTGAGATGTGTCAGATTCTTTGTGACCTTATGGACCGCAGGCCAGGCACATTTGTCAGCAACTGCTCCTCTGAGCTTCATCAAGCTCATGGCCATTGCTTCAATGACCCTCATCTATCCATCTATTCCTCTACCTCCTCCTTCTTCATGTGTTCATGTTCCTTCAATCTTTCACAGCCTTAGTCTTATCTAGGAAATACTGTCTTCTCATGATATGGCCAAACTCTTTTGACCTTCAGCTTCATGATCAAACCTTCCAGTGAACAGTTTGTCTTGATTTCCTGTAGTATGGATTTATTGGATATTCTTGCAGTCCAAGGGGCTCTTAGCAGTCTTCTCTAACACCACAATTCAAAGGCATTAATTTGATGGTTCTGAGCCTTCTTTATGGTCCAGCTCTCACATCTATATGCTAATACTGGGGACACCATATTTCTAACTATGCAGACCTTTGTTGGTTATGTCATATCTTTACTTTGTACTAGTTTGTCCAAGGCTTGCCATAGCTTTCCTTTCCAGACGCAAACATCTTTTAATTTCATGCCTACAGTCATCATCTGTCTCTGTCCCTACTTCTTCCCCGTCTGTTTGCCAGGTACTGAGATTGCCCCTTGCCACGATCTTTAAGCCTCATCAATAGGGTACTTTAGCTCATCCTCACTTTCAGCAATCAAGGTAGTAACATCCGCGTTTCTGAGGTTATTGCTATTTCTTCCAGCAATATTGATTTCAGCTTTGGCTTCATCCAGCCCGACCTTACGCATCATTTACTTTGCGTGGAAGTTGAATAAATAAGGCAACAATATATCACCCTGTTGCACTCCTTTCCTGATCTTGAACCATTCTGTTTCTCCATGTTTGACCATGGCTTCTTGTTCCACATACAGATTGCTCAGGAGGCGGATGTGATCATCTGGTATTCCCACTTCTTTAAGAACATGACACAGTCAAAGGCTTTTTAATAGTCTATGAAGCAGAGATACATGTTTTTCTGGAACTCTCTTGATTTCTATATTATCCAACTGACAATGGCAATTTGATCTCTTGTGCCTCTCCTGCATCTTCTGTTCGATAATTGGAGTACTCTTTGGCACCAACTTTGTTTTGGGATTGGAAATTAGACTTACCTGGCAAAATACAAGCAACATGTGCATCATCTCGCAGGGCCAATCTGACTTCACTCTCCAAGATGTCTGGCTCTATCTTATTGGACAAACTCGTGAGGTTATCAGTGCTGTTAAGATCCTGCCTGTATAGATCTTCTGTGTATTCCTGCCACCTCTTCTTTATCTGATTTGCCTATGTCAAAAGACAAAAATGGTAGGAACTTATCATGCCAACTTTCGCATGAAAGGTTTCCTTGAGTTACCCAATGTTTTTGAAGACATCTCATTCTGTTATCTTTTTCTATCTTTACATCGCTCATTATAGAATGTTTCCTTAGCTTATTGTAGGCAAAAGAGTGATAGAAGCTCTTGACTGTACAGAATAGGGTAAATAGTACATTTGTGTTCACATTTGAATGTCTAAAAATAAGCTAAAAACCTTATTTTCTGGGCAGTGACATGCAAATGAGTCCACAATGCATTTTCACTTATTTGGATATTATGTTAAGTTGAACATATCTTGTGGGGGTCCTAAGTATACTAGAACCAAAAATATGTTTGTGGGCTTAGTTTTGACTGATACATGCCAGAAAGTGATATGGAGCCAGAGGAGTATAGAAAGGAAACCATGCAGCATACTCACGTGCAGCACCACTTTCCTCCAAACCCCCACACCTCAGCTGTGGGTGTGGGAGCTTGGAGGGACCCTACCTACATAAAATATGAGATCTGATTACTGATAAGGGCAATCAGATCATGTTATTAAACCAGATGTACCCAAAATCAAATAATACAATTTACAGAGCAGGGCCTCAGGGGGGTCTTTACAATGTATAAACATTTCTAATCATCCCAGATGGTTTTAGTTGAGGCTTTCATAGAGCACTCTGCCAGCTCTTACCTGATTGGCACAGGAGGTCAACCACACATAGCAAACTAGGCAGCTAGGGGATTAAGTGGGTATATTTCTGAAACGTTGAATGCACATCATAAAGAATGGAGTCTTCATTTAAACCTCATCTGAAGGGAATTTGGAACAATTTGACTATGTGCAAATGTCTTAGAGATCAATGCTGGAGGACGTCTGAACCATTGTAAATCTCACCCAGGAATATCCTAAAGATTAAACAGCATGTTTGCTTAAAGCACCACTTTTATCAAGTTTAGTTCCTCAAAATGCATATATAAAAACCTGACCATGATCAAAATGATTTTCAAAATTAAAAATAAACAAACAGCCTTTGCCTTTTCATCTTTATACCAAAGTATTCTTTACAGCCAATTCTCTTACTTTTCCAGGAACATATGTCTTTATAATCAAATGAACTTTCCTTTAATTCCACTGAAAGCTTGGACAATATCGTTACCACAGTTCAATTTAGTAAATAGAAATTCCTGGGCAAGCAGAGTCTCTTCTGACTTAAGGAAATAAGTTCAGGCTTTACTATTTTATTTTCAAATAATAACATAAAAACATTATATGTTTTCAGATGTTTTCAAAATAGTATTTTTTTTAAATGTATGACCACAGCGGGTCTGTCATTTTGTAAATATATATATATATGTTCATGCTATTTGACCATTCTTTATAGAAAGGGTTAATCATTTTGTATCATGCTTATATATTTTTTAGTTTATTATAAACTATCTCAAACAGGAGATGAGCTCATGGTATTTATTACCGAAGATGTTTCACCTTGAGTACAAAAAGATCCAAACAATTTCAGGTGATAATACATGTATCCAGATAATTACCTCACCCATTCATAATTGTTTAAGCTGAGCACTAACTAGCAGCTATAGGTAATAAAATGGTGTAGTTAATGACATAAAAAATTATTGACTGATATTGGTTTTAATTGGCTAGATTTATAGCCTAAAAGGTCAAACAAATATTAACATGTTGTTTTATTCTTAAACCATAGAGCAAGTATGCACTCTAGTGGACATAAGTATATGTATGCATTGTTTTTCTGTTGGCGTGTTACCATTATGTATGTGAATAAAAGTATGACATAATTTTATTACTATTGGGGAAAATAAACCATGTGATTGAAATAAGGGAGTATGGAAAAAAAAAAAGAAATTGTATATTTATTAGGACAAAGGACCCAAAGGGGATCTTACTCTGGTAAACCTATTTTTCTTCTCTTTGGCTACTCATTATATATATTTTTACTTAACCATTTTTCAAAAAAGAAGACCTAAAGGATTACTTCTCACCAAACTTAGGAGGGAGTCCTATTCAAAAAGGGGTCTGCTTTCCAACTTCCTAATCGGTAAAAAGTATAGCTGATTTTATTTATGTTTTGTGATAGAATTTAAATAGTTTATATACAATCTGTTACATTTTGTAAAATGAACACAAACAAATAAGAGTATTGTAATTCATAAATGAGGATATGGTTGCCAATCTTTAATTCTCTTTGTTCTATTTTATCCAAAACAGATTAATTGATTTTGATAAATTGAGTTAAATTCTGTTACAAAATCCATAAATATGATAATCTAATATACACATTTACATTGATTGTTCTTTTACTGCCATATTACTGAATGCTAATGCCAAATATATTCTGTGGATTAAATATTTGATGTTATCTAAGTTTGAAAAGATTTTGTATATTTCTCAGATTTTATATTGTGATCTATTTGAATATAGACGGTTTTACAAGTTCTGATATAGATATATATATTTAGTTATTTATCTTGTCTTACTATTATCAATAAACATTGTTATGTGTAAGGTGGATACTTGTCTATAAATTGATATTGAACCCAATACAAATTATAATTCTACACTTTGTAATATTTTTGTCATACCAAATTTTGAAGAGGCCTACCTTTCTTGTGGTCTAGAACAGTTATAACAACCTTTGTCTGCTTAGGTTCTTGTCAGGAAATCGCAAAGATCAAATCTAACAAATTAATTTCATCTTTCTTCAGAACAAGGATAGTAAGGGTAAACTAAAAACAATGCCATCCATGTGGCCTAAAGAATCCAAGTCAGTAGGATAATCAATATCTCATATGTTAAATTTCTCAATTTATGTGTATTCTAAAGTGCTGATGTTCTATCAGGCATCCAAAACACTAATAACACAGAGAAATCTCTGTATAAAGTGCTAATAATCCTGTCACTATATGCACCCCATATTTGCCAGTGTGGCCTAAATGCTTCGAAGTATAAACGTTCTTGATAAAGGAAGCGGCTATCTCACATGGCATAAAGTTGTTAATGATCTGTAAAATATCCTTAATGCTATGCATATTTGTATGAGGTAGAGCTAAATAATGTGGGGAGTCTTATTTCGGGATCACATTTGGAGGACGACTACCTGCCATGTGAGATAGCTGCTTCCTTTATCAAGAACTTTTATACTTAGAAGCATTTAGGCCACACTAGCAAATATTGGGTGCTTATAAGGACAGGATTATTAACACTTTATACAGAGATTTCTCTGTTATTAGTGTTTTGGGCGCCTGATAGAACATCAGCACTTTAGAATCCACATAAATTGAGAAATCTAACATATGAGATATTGATTATCCTACTGACTTGGATTCTTTAGGCCACATGGATGGCATTGTTTTTAGTTTACCCTTACTATCCTTGGTTTTAACATTTTAATCGTCGTTGTGAGGTACAAGTACCTAATAAATTGTACTAATGTATGTATTTTTTCCCATACTCGCTATATAACAAGATTACAATATGGTATACTAATACCAGAGTGGAAAACACTCATGGGATTTGAAAAATTCAATTTCACCTTGATTTCTTCAGAACAAGGCTTAAATCCCCTTAAAGTAAATTTAGTTGAATTGGAGGCCTTAAATTGGCAAGACATTGGCTAATCATAAGATTCTTAAAAGCAGCAAGGAAGAGCAATTTGCAAAATAAACTTCACTCATTACCGAGTACTGTCAAAATGAATATTTTCTTAATGACATTTCCTAGAAAAATGCAGGAAATACATATATTGATATGCTAAGTTGAAATTCCAGTTGTTCAAAAAGGCAATTCAATCCACAGCTAAGGGAAAATACATTTAGCCTTCTTGTTTTTGTATTTTGCTATTAAGTCCCCTTCTGGCAGACCTCATTTGCTGGTTATTTGTAAGTCTGCTAACAAGTTTTCAGACCCTTGACTACCTGACTGCTGAAAGCCTAAGGTATGGGCACAGAGATGTTGTAAATGAGAACTCCATGTCAGTTTATAAAAGCCACTACTGTCACATTATCCAATTGGATTTTTACATACCCTTTTATTTTTGGTGCAAATTATTTCAGAGTCCGCCATGCTACTTTCAATTCCCAGATATGTGAGGAATGTGTTTCCTGTGATCTTGAGCAAATACCTTGAAGAAGCCTGGTCTGACAAAAAAAAGTGAAAGCCTTTTGTGCTCTGTAGTAATTGATGTCCAAGTGAAGATTTCCCAAGGCCTTCCTATAAGTTATTGCTCACCACCTGAGAGAGACTAGCCTGTGGAGAAATGAATGTGATTGTTCAAAGAATTCTTGCGATTCCAGTATTGGAGGATATTGTTCTGGAGAGGATGTTTGTGAGCTTTGGCTGAAGCAACAGCTGGAATAGTAGAGGTCATCACTGAGACCTTCTTCTGTAATAATTTTACCTGATGAATAATCAAACTAAGCCCTTGCTACTTTCGAATCCAAATGCAGACCCATGAATCTTACAATTTGTTATGGTATGAGAGAAGACTTTTCCCAGTTCCTAACTCATTATACAACCTGTTTCTTCCAGCACTCTGATAGCATAGTACACATTTTATTTAAGAGCTTCTTCTGAGGCAGAGAACAACAGTCATCCAGATATCAAATGATCCCGATCCCTTGTAATCTTCGGTTGGTTGTTATTATAAACCATTACTTTTGTGACCTGAGGGCTGTAGAAACATGAAAAGGCAAGGATCTGAATTGCCAGTGATCTTTTCCTACTACAATTCTGAGAAACTGTGAGCAAAAGTAAGCCTGGTAAATTTATGGAGGTCATAAAAAAATATATCTTTTTTTTAGGATTGCCAACATTGTTTCTGTTGATTTAATCTTGAATCTTTTTAGATGCAGACATTTTTTTTAGAAACTATAAATCCAGGGCCAGATAAAAATGTTGTCGGACCTTTGGATGAACTATAACATTTTGCTTGATCAGATACAATATAGCTTTCCTGAAAACTACATTTTTTTGGGACTCTGGCTGAGAGGATTCTACAAATTAAGTATGAGGATTCCTTAAAAATTCCAGATAACTTCAAAAAAATTGGCCTGAAAAGAGAAAGAAAAAATAAGATGCTGAAGTTCCGCTTTCCACAAGAAAATCTGTCCATTTTTCTTTGAAGTTCTCCTGATGCTAATCTGGTAGCTTTAAAGATTTTATATTTGTAATTCTTCTATTTTTGTTATATGGGAGTAACATTCTAGAATGATATTTCCTTTGTGAGTACGGTCCCACACGTCATATTGCATAAGCGAATCTTGGGTCCGTGTCAGCTTGCTATGGTTTTAGCTATATAGCTCTTCTGGTTTTTGAAGACAAAACTGCAGATCTTGAAGACAAAAAAAAAAAAGGTCTCTAATAGCATCCAATTCATAAGTTTTGCCCAGAAAACAAGAATAAACAAGACCTGGACAGAGATTAAAAAAAAAAAAAAACTTCAGCAGCACAGGGAGATACTGATCCACAGGGAGCCTGTGAGAAGAGAAAAACTCCACTGGTGTCTTCTGACTCAAACAGCTAAGTGTTCTAATGTTACAAATTACAAGAAATGGGAATAGCATCGCTTTGCGACCTGAAGCAACATTCTGATTTGCTGACTGCTTGAGCATGCTTGGAAGTGGCTTACAGACATTACAGTACATTTAAAAACAATGAGCGTGAAGACTATGCTCTTCCTTATTTTCCCCTGGCTTATCTATCCTATGGTGATTGCCAGTAGCCTTATGGATAAAGATAGGAGGAAGGATAATCATTTCCCAACAGGAGTGCTCCTGTCTGAGGTAGGACAGGATTACATTGCTGGTTTGTGGGAGGGAGGTCCTTTTACATTTTTTGCAACATCTCATTATCTGTATTGCAAGAGAACATATCATTTCACAAACAAAACATAAATTGCATTTGTTAGGTATTGGGAAACCATCAACAGCACTGATATGACCCATAAGTCTTTGAGAAACAAAATATGTCATACAAATGTTTATTTAACAGCCATATGATCACATATTACAGAATTTCAGTGTACTTACATCCCTTTCAACTGGACTATGGCTCTGTCTATGATTATTAAAGTACTAGGGAAGGGAGTTTAACTATTACTTTATCTTTACACTCTCATGTGTGTTTCCATCACTCAGTTATGTCTCCGTTACCTCATGGACGGCAACACACCATGATGATCCACTTAGTATTCATGGCAGAGATACTGGAGTGGGTTGTCATTTTCTTCTCCAGTGGGCCACAGCTCCTTGTATTCTTAGGTGGTCTCCTATCCAAGTACTGACCAGGCCCAACCCTACATGGCTTCAGGGTAGTGTGACCTCTTAGTTCCTTGACTGGAATCAAGACTCAAACCCAGGTTGCAGTAGTTTAAGCACCAAATTCTAACCACTGGGCACCACGGAACCCCTCCACCATCATAGTTGTTGTTGTTTAGTCGATCAGTCGTGTTCGACTCTCCATGCTCCACAGCACGCCAGGTGCATCTATCAGTGTCGCTTTGAGCTCCACGAAGTTCATGTTCATTGCTTCACTGGCCTCATCTATCCATCTCTGCCTCTGTCATCCCCTTCTTGTGCCTTCAATCTTTTTCCAGCATCAGTCTTTTCTAGGGAATCCTGCCGTCTCATTTAGTATTGATTTATTGGATCTTCTTACAGTCGAAGGGACTCTAAGCAGTCTTCTCTAACACGATTCAAAGGCGTCAATTCTACGGTGCTCAGACTTTTTTATGGTCCAGCTCTCACATCCGTATGTTACTACTGGCAATAGCATAGTTCTAACTATGCAGACCTTTGTTGACAGTTTAATATCTTTACTTTTTACTAGCTTTTCCAATCTTGCCATAGCTCCATTCATTAGCTGCAGAGATCTTGGATACAAGGAAAATAAAATATATCACTGCCTCCACTTCTTCCCCGTCTATTTGCCAGGAAGTGAGATTGCCGTTTGCCATGATCTTCGTCTTTTTAACGTTGAGCAGCAGGCCAGCTTTTGCACTCTCCTATTTTATTCTCATCAATAAGTCCTTTAATTCCTCCTCACTTTCAGCAATCAGAGTAGTATCATCAGCATATCTGAGGACCCTCATAGTAACAGATTAATTTCATCAGTTGTCAAGGCAAGAAAAGTAGCCATGAAGTACTTTCCACAATATGGTGGGATTCTGAATTTAGGAAAAAATGAACATTGTTCCACAGGACATGGTGGTAACAATACATTCACAATCGGACAAGCAAGAGAGTTATTTTTTTTGCACATGGGGCAGAAAAATCTGATGCCAATTATAGTCAAAAATATATTATCTTCCTAGAGACTGGAAGCCCCTTTATGCATAAAGGCCAGAGACTTGTGGTTAACAAAGACAAGCCCTACACTCCAATTGGGTAAAAGGATAATTGAGGACTCTTTCAGATTGTTAGCCCAAACCCTACTTTTGCCCTAGAAAGCTCCTGGGATTATAAATTACAGTGTAACAAAACGGCGACATCTGACAGCCACACATGCTGTATTTCCTTGGTTAGAAATACTTGCAATTCCTTTTGATTTGGTTCCTGTATTCCATTTTTTCATAATTACTCAAATGAGGCAGAGTACAAATCTTGTGTACAGGTTCCCAAGCTTTCCCAGTTATGCTCCAGTAGTCACATGTTCAGAACATCCAAGTTACCTCAATTTCTTCCATATTTGGAACAACTTCTCACAGATAGACTTCTCACTTTCTTTTAGCCAAGGAAACCGATGCAAAGACATCATCTACAGCTATTTTCAGTACAGTTTCTCATCACACATGAACCATTGCTTAGAGAAACTTCTCAGCAGTAGCCAGAAGATCATTCAGCCCATTGCAGAAGATGCAGCATAATATATATATATACACCGCATATATTATTTATTGATATATATTCCCCTGCACAGGTGGATATAGAGATTTCTAATCCTATAACTGACAGTATTAGCTAAGCAAATAACCTTCTTTGTTTATTTTTTTTTGTTTGTGTGTGTAGGACTAGTATGTATATACTAGTATGTGCTTAGGACAGTGAATGACATTTTGGGGATAATGCTTTTGGAGTTGAGTAACATTGTGTTCTCATTTGCATGTCTCCATCCAGTTTCCCCAGAGTACAGTGCAAACAGTTTATTTCTTAAGATTCAGCATATGAATTAAATTTATGGACTTATTTTTAGATTTGTAAATGTAACATATGCTCGCTGTATTTTGTACAGTGGATGCCATCCTACTCTTGCTTACTCCTGTATAAGCTACATACATTTGGGAACAGGCAAAATATACTGGTGACTTTTATATATTTAAGCAGCCTTTACACTGCTGGATGTCAATTTATTTTCTCTGGATATTTATATCGATATTTATATTTTGTATTCTCATATGCAGAGAAAACATCCAGCAATGTAAGCTGACACTTAAACATTTATAACATAAAAAGTAAGCTTATATTCAGTAGCAGGCATAACAATTTTTGATGCACATTATGCTTTTTATCTACTCGTAATGTTTAAATGAAAAGACACTGCAACAGGATTTACCCTTTCTTTCCCTTTTGAGAAAAATCTATATATTTTTTTAATCTAGTTTTTCACTTGAAGCCTATAGCAGAGGATGGGCTAGTTCAAGGTGGCAGTAGAAGTGGAAACACATAAAGAATCAAGTGCCAAAAAAGTTGAAGTTTATATTAAAAAAAAAAAAAAAAAGGAGTTCTGAATAGAGCATGACACAGGATAGAAACAAAAACTAACCACATTCAGAACATTACCATTTAAAAATTATCATTGAAACAAACAAAATAAAAAAAAGAGGGAGGTGTCTGGGATGGCAAAGTACCCGATATAATAGGTTGAAAATGTCCTACCATCTTTAAAAAAAGAAAAACCCATGCAAATAGTATACACAACATTAAAATGAAAACCAGACATGTAAAAAAAAAAAAAAAAAAATGTAAAAAAAAACGCGATTTGTTTAGGTCCCTACGGGTAAACATTTAGTGAAGTACTATTGTCATGCCAAGTAAAAATCACGATGGCCTGATTAGCATTACAGTATATTAATAGAACAGCCCACAAGCAATAGCAAATCAGCATTAGCTACTCATAAGCCTATGCAATTACACAGAGTATGTTATGTAAAACAAGAACCATTTAATTACAAAAGAAAAAAAATTAGCCAAAACAAGACTCACAACAGTTCATGGTAACAGTTAACTTCCAACTTTTATCTGATGGTTTCCAGCAAGAGGTACATATTTGCTTATAACATGAATTGAGACTATTCAGATTGTATATACATATCTTTATCAAATGTCTTCCAGCCGCCATTGCAATGGATTAGCAGGTGATGTAATGATACCCAGGTCTGCAGTGTGTCAAGGGCCAGAGAAACCTTGCCAGGGCCTGCAATATATTACTTAATCTTATAGTACTGCTGGCACAAGAAAGGTTGAGATTTGTAGCAGTACATAAGTTCACATCTACAAATAAAAAACAAAAAAGGTTGCAAAACCATTTCAAGCAACTGAAGGTTAAGTAGGGTGATGTTTTAACCCAAGAAGTAGTTCCAATTCTTTCAGTGCCAGGAAAGCAGCAGTTAGAAAGAGTCAAACTGGTGTCAGACCATCATTTGATTAGCCTTTTAAAAAAGTAGAAAGCTGTAAAATCACTGTACTCTTCCCAAGGATACATAAAATATGCCAATAAAGGCATTTAGTGTCACTGCATTACACTATGTGATTTAGCAACGAGAAAAAAAAAAAAAAGTGTACAGTAATGTAAAAAAAAAAAAAAAATCCCATGAACACCTGATGAACTTCTAGTACTAATGGGTAGCCTACTAATATTTATAGCCCTAAACTTTTCACCCAACTCTTTGCAAAAGGCGATGGGAAAAGGGAGTACATATCACTTAGAGATACACTTATTAAAAATGCACATGGCTTTATTTCACACAACTGGTGATGGGAGCAACTGTCCATTAACTGAAAAAAAAAAAAAAATTGTACCTTCCACAGGCTAAAATAATATAAAAAAAAAAAAAAAGCATATGTAAGTTTTAAAACTGAAAATAGACAGAATTGGAGGGCCATGTGTCAAGCAATCGCCTAATTCATGTTCTATACCCAATCTGGCTTTCTTTTTTTTTCCCCACTGGTTTTGTTTTTTTATTTATAAAATCTCCCCAACAATCACCCGCACACCCTAATCCCCCCCACCCACCCCCCCAAAATGAGAGGCTAGTCCTCTGTGGACTGCGGTTCTTCCTCGGAGCCCTCGTCTCCGGATTTTTCCTGCTGGGGGCTAGCTGGCTTCTTCTCTGGTGGGGGTGTTTCTGGCTCATCATCTTCTTCCTCCTCCTCTTCCTCCTCTGCTTTGGGCGATGGAGACTTTTCCTTGGATGCTTTTGAGGCTGCTGGGCGACTTTTTCCTTTGGCCTTTACTGGACTAGGTGTTACTAGATATTAAACAAACAGTGTTTAGAACAGCTACACATAAAATATTGGCCACATTTCACAGAAATTAAGATTATATGCAGAATACCCAGGTAGACACTTTCTTTTGCACGCACAAAGCAGAAGTTTGAGGTTGCCTAGATATTGGTGATTAGGTTGAAATACATCTGGATATTGACATGTTCACAATGTAAATAAAATACAAATACACAAATGCTAGATCTCTTGTGATATTCATCATGCCTAGCTACTGTACAAGGTTAATCTTTAATATCAAATAGTATATTACAGAATAATTTAGAAACTGTGCGGCACTAAGGACACATTATAGAATCCCTATCAAGTGCTATTAAGATTCGGGAGGCCATGATTGGACAGACATGTATCAATTCATATTACAAAGTGTGGCACAGGCTCACAGTGTAAGATTAGTGGGAAAGTGTTTTCCATATTCCAAATAACAGTTTCAAAAATTTGACATTGAAGAAAAGCTGCTCACCTGTGGCTTTTAGTCTGGGTTTGGGAACTTTCTTTTCTTTGCGTTCTGGCTTTGATTTCTTCACAATTTTCTTTTTTTTCTTGGATTTACCATAATCACTATCATCGTCATCCTCCACCAAGAAATCTTCATCACTCCCAGAGTCCTCTATATATATATTTAAAAAAAAAGTTGTTTGTGAAACAATTTTATTAAGTTCTTTAATTATAATAATCTATTTATTTCAATGATCAGGTGTCTAAATAGGCACCCCAAATGATGAATTCATGTTAAGCTTCCACTCAATGCTGTAAAAATGTATTTTAAAAATGTGTAAATACAATTTGTGCCCCAAGAGACATGAGATGCACTTTATTATGCATTTAAAAGAGCATATTTTAAAAACTACATAATTGCTTTGAGCATGAAATATTCAGTAAACCTTAAACATAATGTGTGCTGCACAAGGATGAGCCCTTGTAAAACACCCAAAATCAGCACATTGCCTCAATTGTCCTTTCAAATGCAACAAATGCCTCCAACAGCACCACTTGTCCTATTTCACTAGTAGCATACAGTTCTGCAACTTTTAATCTGTTGTAACATGCTAAAAAGTAATGTTTTTCATTATTGTACATTATAAGAGGTCTTTAAAATTTCTTTTACAGCAATCCTTTAATAGCCATGTTTTTATAACAAAAGAAATAGAGAACATTAGTTCCAAACCATCTTCTCTACTGGTGCACCCAGAACATCAAGATGTGCCAACTTATTTTGTACCAGATCAGATAGGATACATTAGAAGCTATAATTTTGATATCTTAAATATTATAATTTCTGTGATGGGATTTATAGCCATTTTACTTGTTATACTATAAATGTATATTGTATTCATTAAATAAAAAATAAAGTTGTTTCCACAGACCTTCTAGCAATCCCCAAATGCCACATTGCAAGTTTTGCTGGTGGATTGAGATTCATTATTACGCCTATGTTCATGTTACGTATTCTTTATTTGCATGAACCCTGTGATGGTGTCGTCGAGCTAGCAATAAAGCTAGGTACTGACAGAGGCAGAGCCCTAGGTACAATAAGTTATTTTGATCTCATTAACAAGAGATTTGAATATTTTCAAGTGGATCAGAAAAAAAAGATAAAAAAACTGATCTTAAACATAAAATATTAATATCATTCAATTTATAAAAGTGAACTGCAACTGCGGTCATTCTAAAACGAAATTTGTATAAACATCCAGTAAGAAACCTGTATCCATTCTGTGTGAAAAATGTGATTAAAAGATTATAGGAATTGAATTCAAACTCACTTTCTAGGAGGGTTTCATCTTCCTCTTCAGGCTCTTCTTCCTCACTGCCTGCATCACCCATCAACATCTCCCTTTGCTTCGAAACCGCTTTTGATGCTGCTTGCCTTTGCTGGCGGACAGTTTTGCGATCATCTTTTTCATCATCGCTGTCATCTTTAAGAGACAATACAATATCTGAATAAAGACTACCAAATTCAATCTCAGTCAATATTTTACTATGCATACACAAAGAATTCACTTTACCTGGAGCAGATCTCTTCCTTGGTTTTGAAACTCTCTTCTTTTCTGGTTTAGGCTTTTTGCCTTTTTTACTCTTTTTGGAGCTTTCATAATCACTGTCTGCTTTTCCATCACCAGTTGCCAAGTCTTCATCGCTACCAAAATCATCTAGGAGAAGATTTTATAAAAAAATTAGATAGTCAAAAGCTTAAGATTATTACTGTTGATTTCAGAAAGGCTTCTATACTTCACTAGAATATTACATTTATGGAAAGCACATTTTTCTTGTTTCTTATTAATAGTGGCACCAAAAAAAAAAAAAAACTTCCACATGACATGTCAATTTTGCACCAGAGTACTCACGTATTACAAACAAAGCAATATTGCTTTCAAAGAAAGTAGCTTAAGTGATAATTTAACATACATCACATTTAAAGGAACACAAATGTCCCTTATATGTGTTATGCATCATTGATTAGAGGGTGAAAAAGTTTGTTTAAAAATGATGGTCAATTCATTAAGTAATGATCAACTGAAATTGATTTAGTGTATAGCTTTGACATAGTGAACACAAAAAGACCACTTTAGTCACAATCGTTCGGTGGTGCATTAAAAAAAATATATATATATTTTTTTTTTATAAAATTCCAAGATTCTGGTACATGAAAAAGAATTAAAGGCCCAATCCACTGTAAGCTCTTTTCAAGCCAAGGCATGCAGCAAAAAAAATATAATAAACAGTTTTGCTCAACAATGTCTGTTGAGTTCCTGTAGGAGAGCTATTATCCAGATGACAACCCACCATAAAAATGGGGAGCAAACGTGATATAAAGTGACTAATCGTGGAATTATTGTGGTCTGACAGAATCAACCGATCTCCTAGGATTTTAATGCACAACAGTCTGCAAAGAAGGTTGCGAGTGGTGAAAACTCTCTGGTTAATGACAGGTCAGAGAAGACTAGACAGACTGGTTCAAGTTGACAGGAAACACCCCTCCCCAGGTCCCCATTCCGATCTCCTATGCCCCACCTCCCCCATTATGATCTCCTATCCCCCATTATGATCTCCTATCCCCCATTATGATCTCCTATCCCCCATTATGATCTCCTATCCCCCATTATGATCTCCTATCCCCCATTATGATCTCCTATCCCCCATTATGATCTCCTATCCCCCATTATGATCTCCTATCCCCCATTATGATCTCCTATCCCCCATTATGATCTCCTATCCCCCATTATGATCTCCTATCCCCCATTATGATCTCCTATCCCCCATTATGATCTCCTATCCCCCATTATGATCTCCTATCCCCCATTATGATCTCCTATCCCCCATTATGATCTCCTATCCCCCATTATGATCTCCTATCCCCCATTATGATCTCCTATCCCCCATTATGATCTCCTATCCCCCATTATGATCTCCTATCCCCCATTATGATCTCCTATCCCCCACCTCCCCATTATGATCTCCTATAACACTTTTTCTGCTTCTATATCATTGTCGTAAAGGTAACTGAAGTAATCCACCTTAAGTGGACAGTCTTTGACAGAGGAGTGGGAGTGCTGTTCTCTGGCCATGACTTGCGCTAGTGAAACAGACTAGATCCCAACTGTGTGCTGAACTATCTGCTGGAAATATTCCTTAGAGCTTCTGGTCAATGTTGACATATGTGTGTTAGTTTCCTTTAATCTCTGTGAGGAGGAGATCAATCCCAACTATGCTACTTTAAATATTTTTTTCTGCATTAGAGAGCCCTCTGATAAACTGCTGTGAAATAACAAAAAAATGAAACATTCAGTTCCATACAATGTTTCAAACACACATTACAATGTGTATATCAGTTAGATTTTGTGCAGGAGCTAAAATGTGAGAAATACTTGAGAAGCTATAGGGAGCAAGGTTGGTAGTTTTGCAACATTTTGATGTGTTTGCAAACAGACCAAACCAGAGCTGCTGATTGATTTCAATGTGTTAACAATTGCTCAATGAATATTGGTGTGTCTATAGCCTGAAAAGCAGTAGGCTTATTTTGAAGGCAAAAGGAGGAATTAAAATGACTCATTATCTGATGTTTATATTGCAAAAATATAAATACTTTACAGACTTAAAATTAAAAATAATTCCATGAAAAAAAAAAAAAAATTTACCTGCAGAGTCTCCCTCAACCTTTTTTGTTTTCTTCACTTCTTTCTCATCAGAGTCCTCACTATAGGTAAAAAAACACAAGTCAATTACATGCTGTTAAAATCATTTCCTTTAATTACAAGGTCATTAACATGCATAATTCAAAAATTGAGGTTTTTTTTTTAAACTTATAACATTTACCTTTAGATTGTAAGTTCATTATTTTGCAATAAGGTAAATTTGTTTCTGCCTTGTAGTTAACCCATGCATAGCACTACAAAATATGCTGGTATTACAAATAAAGGACAATACTCTTACGTTGAACTGAATATACAATGCATTAACAGCTTGAAAAAAATACAATAAAGTATTTTAAGAGATATTACACTATCAAACATGATTTTGCATATTGTATTCGGGTTTTTAGAATTCAAAAAAATATTAACAGCTTACGCTAATTACCTGTCTTCCTGTGAGTTTTTTCCAGACCGTCTTTTATCTTTCACTTCTCTAGGAGATGCACGTGATTTCTTAGATGGTGGGGCTGAAACTCTCCCATAGTCCTCATCTGTGTATCAAAAGAGATTTATAATTAGTAACATGAAGGGAGTTAAAATGTACAGTCATTTTACAAAAAAAAACAATTGAAATGCTACAGATTATACAATCCTGGCAACAAATGTGAATCGACTTATCACACACACAAAAAAAGTTACATATAAAAAAAAAAAAAAAAAAAACAAGGGGGGGGGAGATATAACAGGTTCTCGCACAGAGCTCTTAGACCGAACGACATTTTTAACAATGTATTCAGCAGGTAAAATCTCTTGTATAGACTTTACCAAAGCTCGCCATGCAATATCTGGGAATGCCTCTAGTATCTTACAAATTCCAACAGTGCTGTTGCCAAGGTGATTTCCAGAGGACTGTGAACATTATTTTCTGGGGAGCAGCCTGCTGTTAAACAGCTGCAATCTCTCTAAGAAACAAAGATCTACAATGAATGCAACAGCTGTAATTTTATACCACTTTAATCAACAATATGTAAGTTTCTAATGTTTAAACTCAATAGGTTAAGTGCAGTTGTCATTTCAAATCCATTTTGGGAATATGAAGTTTGACAGGCTAGTTATAGATACGCATAAAACCAAAAATATTCTAGAGCAAAATTTAAAAGCATGTATTTGTACTACTTATGAACTTATGTAATATGCATTAAAATTCTAGACAAATAAAAAAAAAAGTGTAAAAAGCAAAATCTGAGAAACAAGTTGACTGATCAAATATAAATGTGTTACATGAATTATGCAGACACCTACCATCTGAATCCTGAAACTGTGAGTAATCAACCACCTTTCTATTCCTGATGATGAGAAAATGAGTTAATTAGCACAAAACATAAACCTGCAATTAAATTGACGAGTTTTTATTCAATAAAACACGCATACATCTACATCCTGCAAAGGTTTTAAGTCAGTAATCGTAGAAATACATTAAAGTCCATCAAATTTTAAGAATGGAACATTTCCACTTTAAAAAAATAAGTGGGTGTGACAGCATTACTTGAAAAATGTGTACAAAAAGCTGTGTGGGTGGCGATATAAATCTCATCTTTAGTAGTCTCAGCCTAGTCCCCAGAGGATGTTTGTATCAACACAAAACTGTCCAAATTGCCTTAGTGTGAAAGTATGCTTAGAGGGGCCTCTTAAGGGCTTTGGATGGTCAAATACAATGCTAGAAGTGGCAGGTATCATCAGTGTAAAGCACAACACGTTGCTCATCACATCTACATGTTTCCTTTTTGATTTAGTTCTTCCACCCATTCCATTAAGCCGTCTACTTACAGTGTCTGCACTACTGTTTACATCTGTAGACAATTGCCAGCCGTTCGTGACCTGCAGCGATGTACTAAACCTATTTGTCAGGCATACCTTTAGAACTCTAACATGTATGTATGTATGTATGTATGTATGTATGTAATCTATCTGGATCCTAAAAAAAATCTGTCTCTTATACATTTAACATGGTATACAAAAGAATTATAGAAGCCCTCCGCCGCAGAGTAACATACAGTATATTTATGTTCGCATTTGGACATCTAAAATAAGTTAAACTTATTCCAAGAAATATAGAAATGAGAACTCAAAACATGGTCACTTAAAACATTGACACTTTATACAGGGCCCTTTTGACATGTGTCTGCCATCATAACAGCTTTTTATAGCAAAGGATGGATTAAGGGTATTAACCACAACAAAAAGTGTTAAGATGGAAACCGTGACTGACTAATTTTTATATATATATATATATATATATATATATATATATATATATATATATATATATACACACACACGACGTAAATATGTTATAAACATTAACTACATCGCCCTCAATCTTACAAAGGCTGCCACATTCATCACTTGCCATCTGACAGATTCCCCTCCAGTCCATGCACAGTCCTGCCTTTGTGTGTGTGTGTGTCTCTCTCTCAGGCTGTGTATACACGTTTCTGCCCTTCCCCCGTAGGAACTGGAAGTCCAACCCCCTTTAACCTTGTAGGCTCGCTGTAGGCCCAAATTTACATATTACACACTGCCATAGTTTACATTAAAAGGCCTTGTTGTAAGTGTGCAGCTCTCAATTACACTATATTTACAAGGTTTCCAAGCTCTTCGTTTGGTATTATAATATAAGCCACAGTTATAATCCCTCCTTTTAAATGGCTTCCTCGATCAGCAGCTCCATAACTGCAAACAGGCTCTAGTGTATACGAATAAGGAATTCTACAATAATGAGTAGTGACTCATTTACACGTGTATGTATACTCACCGACACAAAAAACCCATGCCATAATTATATTTAAATCACAGTTATATGAAAAAAAGGTACAAAGCTCTATGTTGGTCGTTCCATACCCAATATTAATAAGATAAACCATTCTTTCAAATGTATCACTGAACCAGATTGCATGTCGTGATCACAAAAGCTATATAGGCAGAGGCCTATATAAGAAACCTGTATGTAGCAAATCAGGAACAAGGGTATATATACAAAGCACTATGGCGTATAGGCCTCCCCATATGTTGCAACAGCAGCTACCAATGGGTGTGCAGTGTGGGTGCATTTACACACATTCATTCAAGGTGGATTATCTAACAATATTCGTAATAATTCCATGTTATTCGTTATATTGGTGGATATGCATTAACACATACATTACAATAACATGAGTCAGTGTTAAATCATACGTGTAGACACACAGTTGTAGCACATATGCACATCGAGGCTTACATATAAAGCACATAAGACTACACCCAAAACACACACATGGCTCGTCTCCCGGTATAGCAGCCCCAGCACTCACCTGACCGGCCTGGACATGGCTCCTGCAGATACCGATCAAGCAGCAGCTACAAGCGGAAGAGGAGGGAGCGGGGGGAGCGCGGCTTCCTTTGTAAAGACCCCCGAGCTGCTGCTGTAAGGAGGATGGAGGAGGGGGGCTGGTAGACAATAGGCCCAAGGCAGATCGTTACCTCTAGAAATAACACAATTTTCTTCCGCTGCCAGAGAGAATCCCGATTAACGGCCACTAGAGGAATGAGTAGAAGAGGCGGGAAAACCGAAGGGGCGGAGCTGGTTTTGTAGAAAGAACACGACTGATTCCGCTTGCTCTTCTTTTCTCTCAATCCCCTTTGACTTCGCCTTCTTTCCCCCTACCTCCACACGCCCCAAATGACTAATTCGAATTAAACGGCAGCACAACCGATGCTTCACTTCGCTTAACCCCCCCTCCCCAACCGCCGCCTCAAGCCCCTGAGCCAAGGGCGCAGCCTAACAGTAGGGGAACCCTCCTCATGCGCTGATTGGACAGTGCGTGCAATCCAGCAATATGATTAGCTGATTCAAATCATCATGATGCCGTGTGATTGGTTGGAGTGCTCTGTAGTGGGTTGTACCGCTGGTGAAGGTGGGGGAAGGGGAAGTGCGGTTGAGAGCTCGCACCTCAGAGACAAAAATATAAGATGGAGTCTGGGCTTTCCTCGCGGATCGGCAGATTCGTCACTAACGCAGCTTCTTGATTTCTTGCTTCTTGTCCTGTCTGTTTTGTTTAAAAGCAGGACGATAAAGGACATGCGACGCGTGTAAAAATATAAACCGGCGCTTGATGTTAACATAGATGGTTTTGTGAGAGGAATTGTGACCGCAGATTCGTCACAAAGGAGGAGAATTGGAGGGAAATTTATCTCCCTGCACAATTACATAGCTCAGAAGTGTTCCTATTCTTGGGGTCATGCCTTTCATTTCTTCCAGCTCCCCCAACTTATCCCATGTAGGAACAAATAAATATATGTTATAGTGACCAGCAAAAAGACGTTCTCTGATTATGTCTTGTTTGCAGTATATATATTGAGCAATTGCCAGACATCTTGCTTATCTATTGTCACCATAGAAAGTGGTGTATTAGTACTCAAGAATGGGTGTCCCTCTTTGTTAGGGATTTATATGATTAATGCATTGTGCTGTATGTTAAAAAATAACAGGTATGCCGGGCAGAAACAAAAGCATTGAACATTTGTATTTAACTGACTAAGATTGTATCATGTAGGACTTCATTTTACACTACTAGTATGTCTGTTGTGTGAGGTGGAGGGTTACCCTATGGGGTCTTACTCTACCATTGAGATCTACTGTATGGGCTTTCTGAAGGGAACATCTTTATCTGCAACCTTTGTTCTTCCTACTGTTTCCTGATTTTTTTTAAAAATCCTTTTACAAAAACAAAACGTCCGACTTCATTAAAACATAAATAAAACTCTGGAAAATTATTTAGAAAATTAATAATTGCAATATAATTTAGATATTCCTGGATTGCTATATTTCATGAGGCACTAACCATAAAATATAGTAGGTTTCTCTAAGGTTGAAATACTAGTTACAGCAAGTAAGACATCCTTTGACTTTAGTGTCCCATAGCCATATACTGTAAGAAAAGTAAGTAGAAGATGACAATTTTGCTAATTTATTATACGTTAGTAATCAGTTTACAAATATTTTTTTAGCACTAACTAATTGTGTAGAGATATGGTTTTTCATGTTAGGATGCTGAGACAACATCTTTTAGATATTATGTTCAGGATTCTAAAGAATAAAGAATCCAGACTTAAAAGTAGCTACATTTCACACATCAAACTATGTTTCTTTTTTAATAATTAGGTCTCAATCAAATTGTTACCAACCTTGCAACCTTAAATATTGAAAGAAATATTTTATCCCTTTGTTTAGTGTTCACTTTTTACTACATAACTAGTGTCTTGCCCGTCAAAAATGACGGCAATACAATTTGAAGCCTGACAATGCTGTTTGCCACAAAATGCCAGCTCATTGCCAGTGGTTTTCAAAGTTTTGCGGGCCTTGCGTGTGCAAGCCCATAACTTTTAATATGGCGTGGCCGACAATTTCTAACAACCACAACTATATATATGATGATGCCTTAAGATATTAGGTGTAATGTACCAAGCCACTTTCACAGTATGGAAGGAGAGGTAAAGCAATAATGGAAAATTATTCTCTGGTATCATAAGCACTACCTCGCAATGTACATCTGCTACAGATTACATATACAGGTAGACCCCGCTTAAGACTACCCCATTTAACACTGATTCCATATAAAGCTGTTTTGGCCTGACACAGCCCCCATTCAATATAACACATTTTTTCCCAGACAAATGCCTGATTAGCATTGATTCAATGCTTGTGTGTTATTCCAAAACAGAGCAATGAAAGGAATTTTAAAATCAGGTCTACCTGTGATTGACCCTGTTTAGCACATTGTTTTGTTTAGCACTTAGCATCTACAGCGCTAAAAGAGGCATGCCTGTATTTCTAATGAATATACTACCACTATGGTGCCTGAGAGTCTTGCTTCTTTAATGCTAGATAGTAATAGGTAAGCACTGAACAAAGCACAATGGGGAATAGTAAGATTCATCAACAAAGGCTTAGATAATGTATAGCATCAGAAAGAGCTGACCACATTTGTAATCAAATTGTAGGTTTAATATAAACCTCTTTTTACCAAGATAATCCAGCAATATTGGTAGATAATTGTCTGTAATTTCCTGCCTGTAGTTGATTATAATGTGCTCAAGAGATACAACATTGGAGATACCCGCTACACATTGCCCTGGGTTCCTTGAATAATTAAGCACTAGTTTGATGCCTTTTTATTTGGCTACTTATTTGCTAGATGGTGGTTACATCACTGATCAATGTAGTGACGTCTTTCAGTTTTTCCAATATACTTGAGACCACAAATACAAGATATCTGATAAACATCCCCTGCTGTAAAGCAGGATATGTGATGTTTAATTAGATATTTATCTGTGCCTGAAGAGTTAAAGAACTCCTTAATTCTCTTTACTTGTGGGCATGCGTTATACTTTCCACATGGAAAGCAGCCATTATTTAAGTAGTGTAGTCAGCATTCTTTGTTGATCTTTTGAAAATGACTTTACACAAGTCTATTACAGAGGTTTCTGCATGTCTGGACACAATAGAAGGACATGGGACATGATACCAACCAAGTCCTTGTCTAGTTGCAAAATCCACCAATGTTTTGCTAGTATAGATCTAGTCAGTTCAGACTGGCCTTTTAAACTTCCAATACATTTAACCAGTTGGCTTTCTCTGTTTCTAGATGTTTCAGCCAAAAGATCTTTGTATAGCTCTATGATAAGCTGTTTTCAAGGATTTCTAGGAAAAGCCTCTGTCATGAAAAGTGTCACATAATTTGTTTGCCTATCTTTTAAATTGGTCCATTGTACTGCAGTTTCTCTGAACCCTTAAATATTGGCCTACATGAATGGCCTTAATGGTCAGTTTGGGATGATGACTAGAGCTATGTAGGAGACTTGCAGTGGACTTTCTGACATCTGTTTTTTCCAACTCGTTCTGTTAATTTTTTAATGATCTTTAGATAAAGAAAAGTTGCACAGTGTTTGTGGTGTTCATAGGTCAATTTGTGTTTGTGATTATTTGTATTTAGTTTTTTTTTTTACAAAGGAATCCAGTTTTCCAGCTGATCTTGTCCATATGATGAGGATATCGTCTATATACTGAATCCACAAGCTAACACAACTTGTGAAATTCTGAAAATACAACAGTGTCCTCCCAATTTCAGATATGCATAGTTAGGGGCACATTGTGTTCCCATTGCCATGTACCCGATCTGTTTGTACATCTGTATGTTAAAGAGAAAATAGTTGTTATAGAGGAGATATCTCAATAGCTTAAAAGAGAATCTGTTGCAGATTTTAAGATGATTTCCTCTGGTATCAAGGAAGTTTCTTATGGCTTCTTTACCTACTTCATGAATTATGCTGTTATATACCAATTCCACATCCAGGGTTACTAAAATAGCTTCATTAGGCATTATAACACCACCCAGCCTTCTCAAGGCATCTTTAGTGTCTAATATAGTCTAAAACAGGTTGTTATTTGTTTTATATCATCTTCTTCACCAAGAACATTGGTTACATTGAATCAGTTGTCATTATTGTTACTATGAGATTGCGTTCATATAAAGTATTTTAGCCGTCTTACACTTTGTTGTATTGTTACTGCTTCTTTGGCTATGTAGCTTGATTTATCTTTCATTTTTGTTTTTAATATGTGTTTTTTAATTGGATCCAGATTAGTATTTCCAAGTATATTTGGTAAATAGCGCGTTAGAGCACACTAGCGTGTAGCAGTCAGATCAGAAATGTTGTATGGTACATTCCATACCTAGGCTATTGCTATCAGATACAGGGCATATAGCTAGAGATGACACACTAACATAGGGTTGTCTCTTGGTTAGGAGGATGAATTGATATCACATGGTTTCTCTCTACCCCTGGCTATTTGGATATTACATGACAATTGGTGCATTTGGGAATTAACTTTGCTTGAGAATTGCCTCTCTCTATTGTGTAAATATACTCAAGGATTACTGGCTATATCTAGTCACATTTATTGTCTTCTTTTATGTACATGTATTTAACTATCCAATAGCAGAATGATGCATACAGATTGACCCCCCCTTCTATTATATACTATCATACCTCTCTGTTGTTGTGGATGAATGATACTAATACCCATATACCATCTGACATGAATACACTGCGGTACATTTAATGACTGCTACACTATTTTGATTACCTATAATTCCCAACAATTTCTGGCATATTTCACCCTTGGTTTTAATTGCAGCGTTTTTGTGTGGATATTAAATAAAGCTTTTTTTATTTTTCTGTTGTTGAAATACTTTATGATTGGGTGTTACCAACTCACTATCTCAATTTATTAATCCACTGGGGCAAATACATTTAGAAATGTAAAGACTTTTCCTTCTATTTTACATATCTGAATCATTCTTCTCCCAACATTTTCTAAATCTGTATATAAAGCTTCATAAGCCAAGATATTGACAAATAAAATGGTAGCTATGATGAACATATTACTTGGCAGAAATATTTATCTGTCCTGTTTGGATCAGTACCCTTTGTCCAATGAGTTTACTTTATCATAACAATATCAGTTTTAGACTTCTTCAATATCACTGTTTAATTTCGTGAAATTATTATTTTATTATCTCCTGACAAACCTGGGAACAGTCTGATTTTATTGTGGAGGGGCAGAAAACTCTATTATCTCTCGCCGCTGCAGTGTCCCCTTTTTATAAGTATAAAAATCGATCGTTTTTAGGGAGACATTTCAGATTTTGAAATTCTGAGACCTATCTATAATCCTTGAATTATTAGGAAATGAGCCTGTAACGGTCTTGAACAGGACAGAAACATCATCGTAGACTGAACTGATTCAGGGGTACCCTTTATATGTAAATTATTCCTTCTGCTTCTTTCCTGCAAAAAAATCAATTGGTAACTTGAGATTTTTTATTCTAAAGCCTTATTATTTTTTTTTAAGTACCATCAAGAATTCAGCTTTTTGCATCTCCGGACCTTAAGGTCTGTTGGTAGTGACTTAGGGCCTCATTCTATTAGCGGCCGTAAATCGGCCGTAAGGCTGCGATTCCTTGCGGGGGTTCAGTTAACTCGCGATTCTATTATACGGCCCCGCAAGGATCTCCTTTTACGGCCGGCCGCATATCTTGGAACCGGCCGTAAGCTGTGAAATCTAAAAACTCAAAAATAAATTCAAGCCTGCACTGTACAGCTCTGTAAATGCTAGGGATCATATTGGGGGACATGAGGATTAAAAGGAACCCACTCTCAAGCTTGCACATCAGCCCAAACCCAAGTTCAAATTAACTGTTTATTTTCCGGCTGCGGCGTGGGTGTGTCTGAGGTGCTCCAAGCACTCTGGACTTTTTACATGGATATTTTACGGATATTAAAAATAAAATATTTTATGGATTTGAGTATAGGATAATTATGTGCTATTTTTTCTAACACCTAAAATCCCTTTATAGTCTTCTCAAAGTGCAGGATGGCTTTATTTGAGCTATTTTATGTGCTTAATTGGTGCTAGCGGGACCTCTTTCCTGCCAGTAAGCAGCGGCTCGTTTTTAGCCTTGCAGAGAGGTTTCCCGGAGCAATTGAATTGCAAATAGGAATTTCTTACGGCCGAAACTCTTGCGGCCGTTTTAGATCAAAGGCTTTCCTCTGGCGCGAGCGGCCGCAAGAGATAGCAAGGCGCCGGCCGCAAGCCTGCCGCAGCCTCCGGCCGTAAGGGAATAGAATAGCAGAATAGCTTGCGGCCGGTCCTTGCGGCCCCGCAACGGCTGCGGACGCTAATAGAATGAGGCCCTATGTAGCTATTTTGAGAGTCAGAGAACAACAATTTGAAAAAGTTGTAACCAGCCCCATCTTATACATAACAGTAACTTGGATTCACAAAAAAACAGCTAATATATTAAAACCCCCTCCCCCAAAGAAATTAGCATTGATTCTTTTTGGACACCCTAAACTCAGTCCTATATTTAAAATATACACCTTATATATGGGGGGGGGGGGCATAGGAACACCAAAGCAAGAAGAACCATAACAAAGGAGGTCTCGCTTCTCCAACCTTTAGTAGATTCTCATTGCTTCTAAATCCCAGTTCTTCAAGGTAAAGGTTACAGCTTCTTATAGTAAAATATATAATTATTGCAAGTTTTTATCGCTCATTGTGCATTACACAAGGTGGTCTTGCCATCATCTTAATATATTTACTTTGGAATCACGACCTTATTCCTGAGCCTGACTAAGAAATATACCTGTGAGGTCCTCAGGAAAAACTTGGTGGCTCTGGACTCCATGCCACACAGTTCTTACAAATAGTGAGAGTTTTCAAAGCTATATTCTGAAAATAAAATACAATCTTCACTTTCCAATGCTGGAAATAATAATGCCAACATGGCTAAGTTTTAAATGAACAACTTTTGTGAGATAAAACTGAAAATTTACTAGGAAATATCATGTCAAAGTAACCATTTCTATGTGTAAAGTATTTGTTGCAATAATGCCGTAGACACTTCAACACAAGGATGAGCATTGAAATTGATAATTGGAAAGATGTAACAGTTGAATGGTAGTTACAAATGCAGTATACTCCAGTCCATAATTCCTAGAACTAATCAACGGTAATATATATTTTTTTCTTGTAGACATGGGTAAATCTAATAATAAACCCCTAATCATCACCTCCTTCTCTTAATGTCTATTGTGGGTTATTAACAGAAAACTATTTTAAATACAGAAAACATGGAATATAGAGTTGTGTATAGGTGTTGACAATTATTAAGATACTTTCTGTTCCAATAGTGACTTCTTTTAAGTATTGCCTAATCCTAGAGCAAATGGCATGCCAATACAAAAGATTCATAAAGTTTCTCCTCTCTCGCCCTCTACTGATATGGTTCGAAGGGAGACTACATATTAGTATAGGTAATAATAGTTAATGACTGACTTGGTTGTATGAGGCATATCCCTCTCCTTCCTCAATTGTTGGTTAGTTAGTTAGCACCCTGCAAGTTTTTTTTGGATCAAGATGTTGATGCACTCCAGGCTTGGTACCCTAAGCAACTGCCTAAGTTACCTGAATAAAAGATTTGCCCTTTCATTAACATTTCCCAGAGGCAGTAATATCCTTTAAAATCATCCTAACCACAAATCTATTAACCTTAAATAATCACTGTACAATGAAAAAGAGGCATCCATGATCCATTGGTGAAATATGTGTGTATGAGAGGGCAATTACATATCTGGAGAGCGAACTTGTATTTGCTAATGCAAGCATCCTGGTTCTGGGCCTGTGAGTGTGAAGGGATGTGGTGTCAATTTCAATTGGTTCCAGTTATCTAACAGAGCCTTCTGATTTTTCTTTATTTTCCCCCCCTACACTAATAAAAAATGCCCTCATGATCCAGCTCTTAGGAAGAAAGTGGGATCTTCTACTCATAAGCAGAGTCTTCAAAAATGTTTGTGTCTGAGGAAGAGGATTCAGACTTGGATGTGTCTGTGCAACCTTCTCAGAAAATGTTTCAACAAAAGATGTTTGCCAGTATTCAAACTACGCTTAGGGAGGAATCAAAGACAACTATAAAAGAAATCACAAAGGATCTATATGAAATGGGCAAACAGCTTCAATATCTAAACTCTATCTCTAATACGTAGATATAGAGGTCACAAATAAAACCTTTGAAGATTTGGAAAATAAAATGCAGACACAAGAGTTAAATACGTACTTAATACATATATTCCAAAATATACTACTAGATGTAGATGAAAATTCCTTGGAAATGGAAAGAGCTCATAGAGTGCTATCATGACCAACAAACACAGAAATCCCCAGAGATGTGACAGTTAGGTTTCTGAGACATTTGGAACATAGGGTTGTCTCTTGGTTAGGAGGATGAATTGATATCACATGGTTTCTCTCTACCCCTGGCTATTTGGATATTACATGACAATTGGTGCATTTGGGAATTAACTTTGCTTGAGAATTGCCTCTCTCTATTGTGTAAATATACTCAAGGATTACTGGCTATATCTAGTCACATTTATTGTCTTCTTTTATGTACATGTATTTAACTATCCAATAGCAGAATGATGCATACAGATTGACCCCCCCTTCTATTATATACTATCATACCTCTCTGTTGTTGTGGATGAATGATACTAATACCCATATACCATCTGACATGAATACACTGCGGTACATTTAATGACTGCTACACTATTTTGATTACCTGTAATTCCCAACAATTTCTGGCATATTTCACCCTTTGTTTTAATTGCAGCGTTTTTGTGTAGATATTAAATAAAGCTTTTCTATTTTTCTATTGACAAATAAAATGGTAACTATGATGATCATATTACTTGGCAGAAATATTTATCTGTCCTGTTTGGATCAGTACCCTTTGTCCAATGAGTTTACTTTATCATAACAATATCAGTTTTAGACTTCTTCAATATCACTGTTTAATTTCATGAAATTATTATTTTATTATCTCCTGACAAACCTGGGAACAGTCTGATTTTATTGTGGAGGGGCAGAAAACTCTATTATCTCTCGCCGCAGCAGTGTCCCCTTTTTATAAGTATAAAAATAGATCGTCTTTAGGGAGACATTTCAGATTTTGGAATTCTGAGACCTATCCATAATCCTTGAATTATTAGGAAATGAGCCTGTAACGGTCTTGAACAGGACAGAAACATCATCGTAGACTGAACTGATTCAGGGGTACCCTTTATATGTAAATTATTCCTTCTGCTTCTTTCCTGCAAAAAAATCAATTGGTAAATTGAATTTTTTTTATTCTAGAGCCTTATTGTTTTTTTTTAAGTATCATCAAGAATTCAGCTTTTTGCATCTCCGGACCTTAAGGTCTGGTGGTAGTGACTTAGTAGCTATTTTGAGAGTCAGAGAACAAAACTTGAAAGAGTTGTAACCAGCCCCATCTTATACATAACAGTAACTTGGATTCACAAAAAAACAGCTAATATATTAAAACCCCCTCCCCCAAAGAAATTAGCATTGATTCTTTTTGGACACCCTAAACTCAGTCCTATATTTAAAATATACACCTTATATATGGGGGGGGGGGCATAGGAATACCAAAGCAAGTAGAACCATAACAAAGGAGGTCTCGCCTCTCCAACCTTTAGTAGATTCTCATTGCTTCTAAAATGTATTTGCTAATGCAAGCATCCTGGTTCTGGGCTTGTGAGTGTGAAGGGATGTGGTGTCAATTTCAATTGGTTCCAGTTATCTAACAGAGCCTTCTGATTTTTCTTTATTTTTTCCCCCTCCACTAATAAAAAATGCCCTCATGATCCAGCTCTTAGGAAGAAAGTGGGATCTTCTACTCATAAGCAGAGTCTTCAAAAATGTTTGTGTCTGAGGAAGAGGATTCAGACTTGGATGTGTCTGTGCAACCTTCTCAAAAAACGTTTCAACATAGAGACATTTGGAGACATTTGGAAGAGATAAGCTACCAACGATTGATTACAGATAAAGGAATCATTAGTAACTCTTTCTAAAACAAGGCACATGAAAATCCATTTACAGACCTTTATATTCTGTCATCTGGGCAAGCTCCACACAAGAAAAAATATTCAAGAAGCTACCATTATACTCCACAATAAGGAAATTCATTAAATGCCACATTCTCCAAAGGAAAAATAGAACTTCCCCTTCTTTTCTCTCTTCCCCTTCTCTCTCTCTGCCCCTATTTCTCCCGCTCTCCCCTCTCTCTCTCCCGCTCTCCCCTCTCTCTCTCCCGCTCTCCCCTCTCTCTCTCCCTCTTCCCCCTCTCTCTCCCTCTCCCCCTCTTTCTCTCCCTCTCTCTCTCCCCTCTCTCCCTCCTTTCCCGCTCTCCCTCCTCTCCCTCTCTCCCTCCTCTCTCTCTCCATCCTCTCTCTCTCTCTCCCTCCTCTCTCTCTCTCTCCTCTCTCCCTCCTCTCTCTCCCTCCTCTCTCTCTCTCCCTCCTCTCTCTCCCTCCTCTCTCTCCTCTCTCTCTCTCTCTCCCTACTCTCTCTCTCCCTCCTCTCTCTTCCTCCCTTTTTATCTCCTGCTCTCTCCCTCCTTTCACTCTAACCCTCGCTCTCTCCCTCCTCTCTCTTCCTCCCATTTTCTCTCCTGCTCTCTCCCCCCTTTCACTCTCACACTCGCTCTCTCCCTCCTCTCTCTTCCTCCCTTTTCTCTCCTGCTCTCTCCCTCCTTTCATTCTCACCCTCGCTCTCTCCCTCCTCGCTCTCTCCCTCCTCGCTCTCTGCCTCCTCTCTCTCCCTCCTCTCTCTCCCTCCTTTCACTCTCCCTCCTCTCTCCCCCCCTCTTAAACTCTCTCCCCCTCCTCTCTCTCCCTAATTTGTCTCTTTCCTTCTCCCCCTCTTCCTCTCATTCTTTCTCTCTCCCTCCTCTCATTCTTTCTCTCTTCCTCTCCCCCCTCTCTCCTCTCTCTCTCTCTCTCTCTCTCACTCTTTTATCCCTCCTTTCCCTCCTCTCTCTTTCCCTCCTCTCTCCCCCTCCTCACTCTCCTCTCTCTCTCCATTCTCTCTCTCACACACACTCTCTCTCTCTCTCACGCACACACTCTCTCCATCTCTCTCTCTCACACACTGTCTCTCGTCCTCCTCTCTCTCTCCCTCCCCTTTCTCCCCACCCTCTCTCCCTCTTCCCCTTGCCGGCTCCTCTTCTCCTCCACAGAAGAGGGCATAGGCTAGGGAGGCATAGGAGGAAGGCTCCTATGCCTTTCCTCTCTCTCCCGCCTCTCTCTCTCTCTCTCATTCCTCTCTCTCTCATTCCTCTCTCTCCCTCATTCCTCTCTCTCTCATTCCTCTCACTCTCTCATTCCTCTCACTCTCTCATTCCTCTCTCTCTCATTCCCCTCTCTCTCTCATTCCCCTCTCTCTCATTCCTCTCTCTCATTCCTCTCTCTCTCCCTCACACACATACTTTCTCTCCCTCTCTCTTTCACACTCTCTCTCTCCCTTTCTCCTCTCTCTCTCATTCTCTCTCCCTCCTCGCTCTCTATCCCTCCCCTCTCTCTTTTTCTCCCTCCTCTCTCTCACACACACACTCTCTCTTTCACTCTCTCTCTCTTCAGCAAAGTAGCGTAAAAAGGCAGATCAAGTTCCTGAATGGGGCAATTAAAACCAAATTTGGCACAGAATACAGAAGTAGATATGAACAAACGCTTTTGCAATACATATACATTTATCTATGTATTCTTTTCCAGCCATTATCCACAATATCAAATAGTTTCGCTCCCAGTCTAAGAGATAAAGACATTTATCCAATATAAATTGTTAGATGCTGCGGTTTGTAAAGAACCAAATTCTCAAATTTTTACATACAAAATATAATAATACTAGGAAATTGCCCGTCAAAAATGATAGGAGTAAAATTGCTGTTTGCCACACAATGCGAGGCTATGAGCCCTCTGAGCACCTTCAGCGCTCATCGCATGGCTCACAATGACCGCCTTCGGCACTCATTGTGAGCCTCTCCCCCTGTGTACTTTATAGGCCTCGCGCTTGAACACCTTCGGCACTCATCGCATGGCTCAGTGTAGTTTAGGGGCCTCGCAATGAGTGTTACTGCCTAGGGTTAAGTGTTAGTGCCTTGGGTTAAGTTTTACTGGCTGCAGGCTTTTTTTTACTGCCTTCGGCCTTGTTTCATCCTGTTTACTCCCTTTTTTTACCGATTAGGCGATTTTCGATGTTAAGAAAACGGCAAATATGCCTCAAATTTACTTGCAACCTCACTCACAGGCTCCCTGGCTCTCCCCCCATGCTGTGTGTGAGTGTGAAGGTTAATTTGAGGCATAATTGGGGTGTCCTATGGGGCACGCCTTCGGCACTCATTGCAGCCTAAGTCCTGTGCCGCTGGCGATGATTGCTCATTGTGAGGCCTGCAATGAGCGCCTTCGGGGGTCATTGCAGCCCAAGTCTTGCGAGCCTCGCGGTTGCGGCCCACAACAGCTCACCTTGCTCGCTTAACATTGCGTGACCAACACCGCAAACTTGACCTGTGGCCTTGGTCCACACCTGTATATGTGATGATAGCAACAGCCCAAATCACAAAAAGGAGGGGCAGCAATATCAATCAATAGTGCTTTACCCCTGGAAGTGGATAGCACATATACAGAATATACAAAATATGCTCTGTGCTTATATAGAGCCCTTTTCAATTGGCCGAATCGCAATTTAATAAGGCTGTTAATTCAGGAATGCATTTTATGGATTCGAACATTGAATATATGTTAGTGAATGCATTATTTTTTAAATTGGGAAGCAGATTTAAATATCTTTGCATGACAATAGTCAGTCAATGGTTTTGCAAGCTTTCATACCTCCCACTACAACCTGAACATTCAACAATGAAATGGAGAATGAATAGCTCTGTTAGCAGATACATCACTTTTTTTTAATCAAATTTAGATAATAAGCTCTATGAATCCTGCAACCCCCGGATTGAGTCTGGGCAGCACATAAGGCACTTCTTAGGGCAGTGCTTCTCAACTCCAGTCCTCAGGGCCCACCAACAGTTTACATTTTAAGTATATCCCCGTTTGAGCATAGGTGAGCTAATTAGAGACTCAGTGCTTTTGTTTAACCACCTGCTGAGCCTCTGATTAGCTTACCTGTGCTCAAGCAGGGATATACCTAAAATGTGAACTGTTGGGGGGCCCTGAGGACTGGAGTTGAGTAACATTATGTATAAAAAAGCATCAATACATAAGGAACAAAAATCTCAGCTTTTGAATAACCTACAGAAACTGAGAGGTTTAGAGCGGATTCCTAAACAATCTTAAACACAGATTCCGAAAAGAACTATTATGCAAACAACACTGCAAATAGATAAGCTAATTTCCATTTAGACAGAAAAAAAGTGTTAAAATAGACTAAACAAAAACTTTATGTTAAAGAAAACAAACCAGAAAGAATGCTAGCCAGAAGATTGAATTACATTTCATAACCAGTCCACTATTTAAAAAATTAGAAACAATTCTTGCAACTTAACCAATGCCCCTAAACAATTAGTGAATATTTTGCATACATTTTATGCAAATGCATATGATTTACATATTGAAGTAACCTCAAGGAACATTGAAACTTTTCTTAGGGAGAGTAACCTACAGTTAAAAACAGAGAGCAGAAAGAAAATAATTTCAGTGCCACCAGGGGCAGATGGGATTTCAAAAATGTATTACAAAAAGTTAACATAATGGGTCCCTCCTTAGCCAATCTATTTAATTATATAGTACAAGGTAATAATGTTATAAACAAAGCAAAGAGAAAGCATACATCTATAAGCTATACCCAGTTTTTATGCAAATTATCAGAACACAAAGTGAAATAAGACTTAATTTTTATTAGATCACCTTAAAAAGCCACTCAAAGGTCTATTTAAGAGTAGGTTTATAAAATTCTCTAATATACATATAGAAATGCCTTAATAAAAAGATAAACATTTCAACAAACATACAGCCTTTTTAAATTGCCATTTGGCCAATTGAATAGGGCTCTATATAAGCACATAGCATATTTTCTTTACATAAGTTTTTAGTTAGTGAAGACCTTGCTTTTGGATAGAAGTTCACTAACTAAAAACTTCTGTAAAAAAATATGCTCTGTGCTTATATAGAGCCCTATTCAATTGGCTGAATCGCAATTTAATAAGGCTGCTAGCTTTCAAGAAAATTATAACTTGAGACCATCAAATTCTATATAATTGAAATCCTCTTATCAATATTGTTATCTTGGAAATGTATATTGTTTCAGTGATTTTATATTTAAATAAATTCACACACTTAAAAGTTTTTGGAACAATTTGTATAATTTCACAGTCAGCACTTTTTAAATGATTTTATATGTATAAGTTCACAAGCTTAGTAGTTGGTTTCTTTATAAAATTTTCTACATGATAAATCTAATCAATTAACATCCAATATAATAGTACATTTCATTAAGAAGAAACAAGGAAAGATAAAACACGACAAAACATCATATCCCATAAAAATTAAGGTAGTAATATTAAAACAACCAAGATAGAATACAAACCGGTCAATTATTTCCAATTATTTTCTTCGACGCTCATGGCGAGCCTCTCCTCTTGTCAACTTTTGCTCCTCTGAGCACCTTCGTCACTCATCATAAAGAGAGATATATATTTATCTATATTTAGTTAACTAATAATGAACTCATTATTTCTTGAATAAATTAATATACTTTACCTATTTGTAATTAATATATCCAGCAATCAATAGCCTGGAGAGCTAACAATCTGTTTGTATTTTCCAGCAGCATACAATGTCCAGTTTGAGTGTTGGTGCCCTGATGATGAAGTGTAATGAATTTTACAACTGTGCATTATAAATAGGCTGTGTGCGGGAGGGAAATCCGTTGCTTTAGTTGTGTAAAGCCACATTGTAGATTCGTAATGTTATTAATGTGTTACGCGGCTCGCAAGCATTTTCAGTCATTTGTAATAGAGTATTTTGTAGTTTGTACGTTCCTGTGTGAAAGTGCTATGCTTTTGGTAAGTGTTTTGCGCAGTCTGGGGTCGTGTAGCCTCGTTTTCATTTTTTGGGCGCCCATTTGTTTTCTCGCTTAGGCGATTTTCGAGTGGTGAAAGTCTTCTTAAATTTACGTTCCATCTCACTCCCAGACATCCTGGCTGTTCCCCCGTGCTGTGGGTGATGTTTGTGTTGTATTTTTTTATTTACATTTTTTTGTGTTTTGGGGATTTTCACGGTTCGGCCGTTAACCTCGTATTTTTGCTATCTAGTATTTTTCTTTTTCCAAAGTCCCACATCTCGTAATTTTTTTTCCAAAGTTCCACGTTTGTCAAGTGCTTGGTGGCTAAGTCCCGTGTGTTTCATTGCCTTCACTGCTCGCCTCGAGGCGAGCAGTCAATGAGCGCCCTTGGCTGTGAGTTATAGTGCCTTAACAACTCGCCTTGCTATGCGAGGCTCGCAGGCACTCATCGCCTAACTCGTATGCACCACGCAAAGCGTGACGATATCTTGCAGCTTGACAATTATTATATGTGATTGAAATGTTGAATGTACTTGCATATTTATATGCTGGTTACTGCTATCAGGATTTGTACACCTTTAGGAAGCTTACATAACAGTGTACCCGTCCGCATAACATCTGGGTACAGTTTGTGACCTCCAGAGGAAGTGATTCCAGTCACATGGTTGGTGGGGTCACAGCTGAAATTACACCTGCAGGTGTAATCTAGTGGGAATGTGCTGCACAGATTGGCACATGTTAGAAAGTACACATTTTTAAATGAATGCTAATTTAGCCTGGGTTTGGAGAGGGTGTTAACCCTGATTTTCAAATGTCAGAAATTACAAGACATTGTGCTAATCTCAAGGTAAATGTTTATTTTGGTATTTTTTCATGCAAAACATTTTTGAATGCACTACTGATTCTCCCCTATCAGTGCATTCAAAATCCAGCAAATTTAGGTGTGCCTTTAATTGGCATTTCATATGCAATTTTACTATATGGAAGAAGCTTACCATTTATCTCCAAGTCTTAATAACTGGAAAAACCAAGATATTATTTCTTATAGATGTGATAAAAAGCTGTGTTGGCGTGTAAACTGACTATCAAGGTAGATGTATTCTTACTATTTTCATTCTGTTTAAATTCTTGTATAATTGCCATAACTTTTCTAATATTTCTCCCTTGAATAAAGCCAGTTTGATTATCATGAATAATTTCCTTCATAACAACTTGCAATCTGTTAGCAAGCAATTTAGTTAGTATTTTGTAATCTGTATTTAAAAGAGAGGTAGGTCTATAATCTTTGGCCACCGCAAATTCCCATGTGAGGGCATCTATCGCACTCTCGCCACCTCGACCACGCTATGCACACACGAGCACGTCTTTAGTGCCATCTAGTGGCGAAGAGAGAGGGAAAGGAGAATATTGAGGGAGACACTGAGCAAGAGGGGGTAGAGAGGTAAGGGAAGCAGAGAGACAGCTGGGGAGGGGGACAGGCATGAAGGTGGTGGGGAAGAGAGAGGGAAAGGAGAATATTGAGGGAGAGACTGAGCAAGAGAGGGTAAAGAGGTAAGGGGAGCAGAGAGACAGCTGGGGAGGGGTACAGGCATGGAGGTGGTGGGGAAGAGAGAGGGAAAGGAGAATATTGAGGGAGAGACTGAGCAAGAGAGGGTAGAGAGGTAAGGCGAGCAGAGAGACAGCTGGGAAGGGGTACAGGCATGGAGGTGGTGGGGAAGAAAGAGGGAAAGAAGAATATTGAGGGAGAGACTGAGCAAGAGGGGGTAGAGAGGTAAGGGGAGCAGAGAGACAGCTGGGGAAGGGGTCAGGCATTGAGGTGGAGAGGAAGAGAGAGGGAAAGGAGAATATTGAGGGAGAGACTGAGCAAGAGGGGGTAGAGAGCTACAAAGGGCAGAGAGACAGCTGGGGATGGGGACAGGCATGGGGGTGGTAGGGAAGAGAGAGGGAAAATTCAGGCCCCCCAGGTGGTGGGGACCTTATCCCAATTTATTTTGTGCTGGGCCCCCTCTGTACCATCTCACTCACAATATATATATATATATATATATATATATATATATATATATATATATATATATACATTTTCATTGTTTAGGTAACCTAAAATAAACTAATATATACCTATATATATTGTCTACTTCACCTAGGGCCATATTCAGTTGAGGTTTCGGGAGATCCAGTAGCCCGTAAGTGAGGTTGCAAGCTAATTTGCTATTCAATTGGTGTCTTTATGCGGGCACCGAATGGCTTCAGAGTTACAGCCTTGAAAAAATGGAGATGGTGAAACTGGTAACTTACAGCCTACAGAAGCCTTTGATCTTTCACTTTCGCAGGGCTAAAATCGCAAATCCCTATTCAATTGTTAAATTTCCCCAAACCTGCAAATGTTTTCACACCCGTAAATGGCAAAGGAAGGAGAAAATCCCACGAGTGCTAGAGAAGACCCGCAAGGGGGTTAAACACCTATTCAAATCAATGCTGCACTGTAAATAATGGGGACGCGATGATAGACAATAGAATTAATTGCACGACAGTCTCAAGCTTACAAGTTGGCAAGAATTTAAAATTATTTTTATGTTTCATTTCGGGGTTTAAATCGATTTAAGGTATCAATGAGTTAATACATATCAGGCCACCCATATGGACTAGAACAGTATTGGCATTCATTTTCATAATTCTTTATTTTGCGGGTTTGCGAGTCTGATCGCATATCAGACCCCCGAACCTAATTGATTGACATGTAACCTCCATGTTTTACTGCCATAATAACGACAGTCTCATTTTCTATTGGCTGAACCGAAATGGGAGGTTACGGACTTGCTGAACTGATCATGTTCCCGCTCTGAACTGCTACAACCCAGTGCATGGTTTACGGTTTTGGCTTTGGGACAGCAACTTGCGGCCTTCAGCAATTGAATAGCATCGCAATCGAGCTTTGAATTTAATATGAACCCTAGTATACTTACTAGTGGAATCATATGCTTATTAATGCTACACTGTACTTGCTTAGGGCCTCATTCAATTGCAATTTGGCCAATTGAATAGGGCTCTATATTTTTTACAGAAGTTTTTAGTTAGTGAACTTCTATCCAAAAGCACAGTCTTCACTAATTAAAAACGTATGTAAAAAATATGCTCTGTGCTTATATAGAGCCCTATTCAACTGGCCAAATCGCAATTGAATGAGGTCCTTAGTGTGGTGAAGGGACCTAACTATATATACATTTATATATATGATTATGATCTATATACACACATATTTATAATTACTATACTGGACCATACACGACCATTAATTTCATGCTACACTTGTAAGAGAAAATGGTATATATTTCAGATATTTAAGAAGAAAATAGCTAGTACAACCTGTAGCTAGTTTTAAAAGCTCTCTAAAAAGAGTCAAACATGACCATTCTGCATACAGATACAAAAATAACAAATGAATGATGTTTAAATGTTTTTATTACAATGTGCTGTGGAAATATAAAATATATATATTACTACGTTATAGGATGAGCAACTTGCTAATAAAAAAAAAAAAGAATAAACGGTTAATTCAATAAAATTATATTTTATTGAGAGAGTTGAAAATCTGGCAAACCGCTATAGATGAAACAATAAAGGAATCATTGGAAGCCTTGAGTCTATTAACATTTAAGGGTGGAATGTTGAAAGGTCTCATAGAGCCAAGAGAATCCAGATGCTAGAACTAATGTAAGGATGACACCTATAATTGCAAAGATTTGAACTTCCAGTCTAATTCCAAGTTCAATTACAAACTATATTTTTTGCTTCTACTGAAGGGTTAAAGACCTATTGTAGAAGAAGAGAACCCTGAGAAGGAAGAGTAGCATTCAACTTCTTGTCAAAAATTTAAGTGGCATTGGAATAAAAAAAACATTAGTTTAAAATTAATATTTTTTTTTTAAAGAACTTGTCACACTACACACACTACACGCAAACAGGCACATACACACAGGCACACACACCGGCACACACACATAAGCAGGGCTCCAAGATGCACCCTTACCTCCTTCAGTCTCTTTGCTCAATCAAGATTGTGTGCGCATATGCCGCTCCCTGCACATCTCACTGATTGCTTTGGGGGGAGGGGGGCGGGCAGTTGTGTGCCTAAGGGTGCCCAGGGGGGCAGTTGTGTGCCTAAGGGGGCCAATGGTGCAATGGTCAGGTGGGGGGCTACACTGAAGAAAAAAATGCTCTAATATTTTTAGAAAACACTAGGCCCTCACTGAGAAGGTGGTAGTCATCCCCTGAGTGCAATATCAATACATGCTGTTTTTAATGATGACAAGACTGCCCTAAGTTTAATTGGAGAGCTAATACCTCCACTATTCCATGTTACTATCCTACACTTAATTGTATGGCGCTATAATATAGAATTAGCACCTATTCTGTCAGAGCTAGATTGAGTTATTTTATAGCATCTCAACCCAAAATAAAGTATCTTTATGGAAGTTGTTATTTATATAAACAAAAAACAAGTCAGAGGTGCTCAATCCGAGAACAAACTAACCTTAATAGAATAGTTCTATGGACATGATAACCCACACTTACGTTTCGGGCTTCATTGGGCCTCATCAGTGAGTGTCTTAGGGAGTTATCGGCTACACCTCACTGACGAGGCCCAATGAGGGCCGAAACGTACGTCTGGGCTTTGCTGTTTCTCCTGTTCAGGGTAGAATTGCCTGGTATTTCGGGGCTGGGTCGCTCTAGTGAGCGGAACCAGACTGTTATTCTACAGGATATTTCTCCCTGTGAAGGGCACAAGTGAGCTAAAATAGGTTGCTCAGAGTAGGTTATTATGTCCATAGAACTAACCTATTAAGGTTAGTTTGTTCTCTGATTGAGCAGCTCTATTTTGGTATTTTCTTTATTCAAATGACCCTTAGGGATTAGTCTCCCTAAGGGTGATAGGGGAATCCAGACGTGGACCCCTTGCTGACTGTGCCTTAAGGAGTTACCAGCTACACCTCACTGACGAGGCCCAATGAAGGCTGAAACGTATGTCTGTGGTTTGCTGTTTCTCCTGTTCAGGGTAGAATTGCCTGGTATTTCGGGGCTGGACCACTCTAGTGAGTGGGACCAGACTGAAATACGACAGGATATTTCTCCCTTTGAAGAGCACAAGTAAGCTAAAAGAGGTTGCTCTCAGAGTGGGCTATCATGTGCACAGAACTAACCCATTAAGGTTAGTTTGTTCTCTGATTGAGCGCCTCTATTTTGTTTATTTAAATGACCCTTAGGGATTAGTCTCCCTAAGGGTGATAGTGGAACCCAGACGTGGACCCCTTGCTCACTGGGCCTCAAGGAGTTATCAGCTACACCTCACTGACGAGGCCCAATGAAGGCTGAAACGTACGTCTGGGGTCTGCTGTTTCTCCTGTTCAGGGTACAATTGGCTGGTATTTCAGGGCTGAAATCAATCTAGTGAGTGGGACCAGACTGATATACTACAGGATATTTCTCCCTGTGAACGGCACAAGTGAGCTTAAAGAGGTTGCTCTCAGAGTGGGTTATGATGTCCACAGAACTAACCTATTAAGGTTAGTTTGTTTTCTGATTGAGCATCTCTCTTTTGTTTTTCTGTTTATTCAAATGACCCTTAGGGATTAGTCTCCCTAAGGGTGATAGGGGAATCCAGACGTGGACCCCTTGTTCACTATGCCTTAAGTAGTTATCAGCTACACCTCACTGACGAGGCCCAATGAAGGCTGAAACGTATGTCTGGGGTTTGCTGTTTCTCCTGTTCAGGGTAGAATTGCCTGGTATTTTTTATATAATTGCCTGGTATTTTTTGATATAATTAAGCATGCACAGCAGTATTTGCTGCAGTATCAATACAACATGTAAAATGCTAAATGATAGAGCATGTACGATCGAAAGAGTAATACAACCCCATGCTGAAATCATTTTTGAAATATGTTCTATTTTCACAGAGAAATTTATAAATTAAATTTCTATTTAGATGAGACTTTGACATTCCCCCAGATAAAGCCACAACAGCAGCTCTGTGCAGATAGCAGAAACAGAAATAGGGTTAACCCTTCACAAATTCATCTGTGCAAAGAACGAGTCCTCAACTCTGCTAAAAATGACAGTTATGGGTTAACTTACCCTGCTCATTTCTGAAGAACAGAGATGCTGATAATCAGGAATGTGTCTGTAAACAGCCCAACGACCTTAGTTTTTTTAGCAGTTATGAGTGTAATTTAAAAAAAGCAATAGGTCACTTTGAAGAGCACTTATGGTGAGATAATTGGCCCTTTAAGTTGGGCTGACATTTGAATGTAAAATAAGAGTGAGAGGTTGCTTTCAGAGTGGGTTATCATGTCCATAGAACTAACCTATTAAGGTTAGTTCGTTCACTGATGAGCACCTCTGACTTAGTTGTTTTGAAATAAGAGCGAGAAAGATCTCCAATGAATGGGTTAAAACTGAAATGAAGAATTAAGGGGTTAAAACAAAAATAGTTAGACCGCTTTTATGCTTAGCCAGCACTATATAATCTTTGTTTTTGCTCAATATAAATATCTGAAATAATTAGACTGGGAGTCTATAACATGTGTCTCAAGGATAGTAAACAGGATGCTGATAGAACAAGCTAGCTATAGGTCAACAGAGTATACATGCTTAAAAAAGATGGTGGAGAGGCATCAGTAATAGAACCACTGAGAAATTATTAACTGAACTAAGGTATAAGATGTGTGCTTATGTTAAAAAAGAAGACCACGTCAGACCACTGCTGTGCGTGTCTCCCTGTTTAAGCTTGTTTAATAAATCGAATATCAGAGACGTCTGGTCTTCGTGCCGTGCATGATTCTTGTGAGGGTGATGGCAAGTTGGTAAAAGGTTTTCCCTGACACCATCTACAATCCCAACCCACATCATTGTCGACAGAATAAACTGTAAATTAATGTATAGATAAATCTATAAATAGTATGCAAAAAAAAAAATGACTGTGCAGATTAAGATATCAAGAACGAACCTGAGCACAAATACCATAAGACCAACAAGGACTCCGCCACTGTCCAAACAATGATAAGTGTACCCCAGGGATTTTTTCAAGCAGAATTTTATTGCCAAAACCAAAGAGATATAGTACAGAGGCAAAACAATGAGACCAATTTCCAAGATAATGCTTTCAATACTGTAGAATGGGCTTATTTTAGCTCTACTCTAAAAAGTTTGGAACAACAGGACCTTTTATGAATGTAATCCAAACATATCACAAACAACCCACCACATACTTAAAGCTGCCAGGGGACAAAAAGAAGCCAATTAAAATAAAGAGACGAATGAGACAGGGTAACCCTCTCTCGCCAAGTTTATTTGCATTAGCAACTGAACCCTTAGCGCAAATAATTAGGTTTAACCCAGACATTAAGGGCTTAAAAACAGGAGAATTAGGAGTAAAGTACAGTCTGTTTTAACTTCTATGTTTCACCACTAATACTTCATTACAATACCCTATTGGTGAGCATGCTTGAATCATGTAAAAAGAAATGTAGATAAATGTGAAGCACTAAATATTACATTAATTGATATGCTATAAACATGATCAAAGAAAATGTCAAGATTCAAAAGAATTCTAAGTTGATAAACTATCTAGGAATCAATTTAACAAGTGACCTTCATGACCTTCATAAACATAATTACACCTCAATTGTAATACTATTTAAAGGGATGTAGAAAAATGCAATTAAATGGACAGGTAAAAATAATATAGTACAAATGAGTGTACTGTTGCACATATTGGCCCTCATTCAATTGCAATTTGGCCAATTGAATAGGGGTCTAAATAAGCACATAACATATTTTTTTTAAAGAAGATTTTAGTTAGTAAACATCTATTCAAAAGCAAGGTTTTAACTAACTAAAAACTTCTTTAAAAAAATATGCTATGTGCTTATTTAGACCCCTATTCAATTGGCCAAATCACAATTGAATAAGGGCCATTGTATTTATTTTGGACATTACCTATACCTATAGAATTAGGAGACATAATAAAGTTTAAACTACTATTTCATTTCATTTAAAAGAAAAAGAGGACTTGATTTGCAAAATCAGTTATTTATAGGATGACTTCAATGGGAGGTTTTGTGGTCCCTAACCTATTATTCAATTAATATGTGGCACAACACACAGTAATACCCCAATTACACTCAACTAAGCATTATCTGTCTGTATGGAAGAAGAAAATTCTATATTTTCTCCACTTAACTGGCCCTTCATGACTTGGAGTAATAGCTTATCTTCTTCTGTGGGAGAGATCCCTAAACATTTTACTAATAATACAATGAGGATATATTTTAAAAAAAAATAAAAAATGATTAGCACAATTCCCCTCTAAACTTACTCCTATATTCAATAATACACATTTTTTACAAGGACCAAGTAAACATAATTTAGAATGATGGTATGGAGCTGGATATAAGAACTTTAACCATTTCCTGAAATAAGAATAAAAAGAAGGGAAGAAAACAACAAAACATGAGAAAGACCCCCCCTAAAATAAAAATCAGATCATGCACTTTTTAAAGATATTAACAAAATAAGTAAAATTGAGAGCATTAATTAACGTGGCTAGACCTACAGCCCATTAATTTCCACTAACATGTAAAACCATAGCCCGAAATGTAGCCCGCAAGACTTACAGCTATTAAATTGGCCTCTTACAGCTACCCGCAAATGATCTGCGGTTTACAGGCAGAAAAACCCTATCAGATGTCGAAATCCGAATTACGTTTCTGCAAATTCTTTGATCTGTCAAGCCCGTAACTGTTACGGTCGGAAATCGCTATTAAATTGCTATGAGTTCCCAAAGACAGCCTGGCGTTCAAACTCGTAACCCACAAATGGGGGCAAAAATATTACGAGCTCCAAATAGGACCCGCAAAGGGTTTACAGACATCTTCTCAACAGTGTAAAAACAATATAAACACACCAGTGGACTTTAAAATATGGGCAAAGCATGATAAGGTATTACAATTACTTACATAATAATCCCCAAATAAAAAATAGGCATTAAAAAATATTTAATTTCATTATATGTTGGAATTGTCATGCATTTGCCAGTATGAGCAGCTATGCTACAACATGCAGAAAGCAATTAAAGACACGCTACCTGATTAAATAGCAACACAAAAGCATGAAACTGATGCCATATTAACCCTTTCTCATTCACAGAATCTTTAATGTAGACCCTGGAATATATATATATATATATATATATATATATATATATATATATATATATATATATATATATATATATATATATATACAAATAGTGGCCAAATTACACCACCACATCACATATAACAAGTACCAGGGGAAAATTGTATTATATGTTGTTCAGTCCTTCTGTTGTGTCCGACTCTCTGTGACCCTATGGACACAGCACATATAACTAGGTCTCTGCCTGTGCTGTTTAACCATTTTTGCATGCTAAAGATACTGGAGTGGGCTGCCAGTTAATTCTCTAGTGGACTGTGATTTGTCTGACCTCTCTGCTATCACCTGCCCACCTATACTGGCCCTACATGGTATAGCTCACAGCTTTATTCAGGTACACAAGCCCCTTCACCACCACCGCTTAGCAATCCACAGGGGGACCAGGGGAACATACACCATACTAATCTACTCTAACCCATCAGGAGGGGCCGTAAAAACACATGGAGGCTGTGCAGAGGCACATGGATCAGCAGCCAACTCACCTCTATCTCCACTACGCCCATTCTGGAAAGTCCCAGTGCTCGTGGCCAAGATGTATACCCATTATCATATGGTGACCTCTCATTAAGTGTTTTGCTATCAATTAATTCACATTATCACCTGTCATATTCCTATCAGGCCTTCAGGGGAATGTTGATACTGCACACTATAACAAAAGGGACCTCATTTTTATTAACCCTTTATTATTATATATTAACGTATATACTCAAGTATAAGCCGAGTTTTTCAGCCCTTTTTTTAAGGCTAAAAAGGGCCCCCTCGGCTTATACTCGAGTCACTCTCCCCGTGTCTCTCTAACTCCCCCCATGTCTCTCTAAACCCCCGTGTCTCACTAAACCCCCACCCCGTGCCTCTCTAACCCTCCCCATGTCTCTCTAACCCACGTGCCTCTCTAAACCCGTGTCTATTTCCCTCCCCCCTCCTCATCCTCAACCCCCCCTCCTCATTCTAAACCCCCCTTTACCCCTCTCAATACCTCCCCCTCTCCCTTTCCCCTCAATTACCTCCATCTGTAGTTTCTCCCAGGCCTCCGCTCCTTCCTGCTTCGGCACCCGGCATATGCTAATGACGTGACGTCACAGCGTCACGTCGTTAACATATACCGGTGAATGGCAGCAGGAGCTGATGCTGGTAAGAATCAAGAGGTGAGAGAGGGATGTAATTGCATAGGCAGCAAAGGAGGAGGATGGGAAGGAGGGGGGGTGGTGGGAAGGAGGAGGATGAAGGGATGTAATTGCATAGGGGGGAAGGAGGAGGATGGGATGGGAAGGAGGAGGATGAAGGAGGCTGGGAAGGAGGAGGAGGATGGGAAGGAGGAGGATGGGAACTAGGAGGATGTTCACTAGCATATACCGGTTCCGTTGATCTTCACCCTCACTACACCGGAGAACATCCTCCTCCTTCCCATCCTCCTCCTTCCCATCCTCCTTCATCCTCCTCCTTCCCATCCCTCCCCTCCTCCTTCCCATCCTCCTCCTTCCCCCCTATGCAATTACATCCCTTTCTCCCCTCTTGATTCTTTCCAGCATCAGCTCCTGCTGCTAATACTTCCCCCGCAGCGTGTCTTATGCTATTTACCGGTATATGCTAATGACGTGACGTCACAGGAGGAGGATGGGAAGGAGTTGGGGGGGGGTGGGAAGGAGGAGGATGAAGGAGGAGGGGGGATGGGAAGGAGGAGGTTGAAGGAGGATGGGAAGGAGGAGGATGAAGGAGGAAGATGGGAAGGGGGGCAACAGGAGGATGAGGGGGGAACAGGAGGATGATGGGGAACAGGAGGATGAGGGGGGGAACAGGGGGATGAGGGGGGAACAGGGGGATGAGGGGGGAACAGGAGGATGAGGGGGGAAAGGAGGAGGATGAGGGGGAAAAGGAGGAGGGTGAGGGTGGAACAGGAGGATGATGGGGGAACAGGAGGATGAGGAGGGAACAGGAGGATGAGAGGGGGACAGGAGGATGAGGGGGAAAGGAGGATGAGGGGGAAAGGAGGAGGATGAGGGGGAACAGGAGGAGGGTGAAGGGGAAAGGAGGAGGGTGAGGAGAAAAGGAGGAGGGTGAGGGGGGGAACAGGAGAGTGAGGGAGAACAGGAGGAGGATGAGGGGGGAACAGGAGGGGCAGGAGGGAGAGGGGGAAAGGGATGAGGAGGAGGATAAGGGGAAAGGGAGGAGGAGAGGGGGAAGTGGTAATGGTGAGGGGGTTGAGGAGGGAGGTTGAGGAGGGAGGATGAGGAGGGTGGTTGAGGATAATGAGGGAGGTTGAGGTTGAGGAGGGGGGTTGAGGTTGAGGAGGGGGATTGAGGATGGGGGTTGAGGAGAGAGGATGAGGATGGGGGGTTGAGGAGGGAGGATGAGGATGAGGAAGGAGGATGAGGAGGGAGGTTGAGGAGGGGGTTGAGGAGAGAGGATGAGGATGGGGGGTTGAGGAGGGGGGTTGGGGTTGAGGGTGGTTGGGGTTGAGGAGGGAGGTTGAGGGGGGTTGAGGTTGAGGAGGGTTGAGGTTGAGGAGGGTTGAGGTTGAGTAGGGAGGTTGAGGATGGGGGGTTGAGGAGGGAGGATGAGGATGGGGGTTGAGGAGGGGGTTGAGGATGGGGGGGTTGAGGAGGGAGCATGAGGAGGGGGTTGAGGATGGGGGGTTGAGGAGAGAGGATGAGGATGGGGGGGGTTGAGGAGGGAGGTTGAGGAGGGGGGTTGGGGTTGAGGAGGGTTGGGGTTGAGGAGGGGTTGAGGTTGAGGAGGGTTGAGGTTGAGGAGGGTTGAGATTGAGGAGGGAGGTTGAGGAGGGGGGTTGAGGATGGGGGGTTGAGGAGGGAGGATGAGGAGGAAGGATGAGGAGGGAGGATGAGGAGGAGGGGTTGAGGAGGGAGGTTGAGGAGGGAGGATGAGGAGGGGGTTGAGGATGGGGGGAACAGGAGGAGGGTGAAGGGGAAAGGAGGAGGGCGAGGAGAAAAGGAGGAGGGTGAGGGGGGAACAGGAGAGTGAGGGAGAAAAGGAGGAGGAACAGGAGGGGGAGGAGGAAGAGGGGGAAAGGGATGAGGAGGAGGATAAGGGGAAAGGGAGGAGGAGAGGGGGAAGGGGTAATTTTGGGGGGGGGGTTGAGGTAGGGAGGATGAGGATGGGGGTTGAGGAGGGAGGATGAGGATGAGGAAGGAGGTTGAGGATGAGGAGGGAGGTTGAGGAGGGGGTTGAGGAGAAAGGATGAAGATGGGGGGTTGAGGAGGGGGGGTTGGGGTTGAGGGTGGTTGGGGTTGAGGAGGGAGGTTGAGGGGGGGTTGAGGTTGAGGAGGGTTGAGGTTGAGGAGGGTTGAGGTTGAGGAGGGAGGTTGAGGAGGGGGTTGAGGATAGGGGGTTGAGGAGGGAGGATTAGGATGGGGGGTTTAGGAGGGGGTTGAGGATGGGGGGTTGAGGAGGGAGGATGAGGAGAGGGTTGATGATGGGGGGTTGAGGAGAGAGGATGAGGATGGGAGGGTTGAGGAGGGGGGTTGAGGAGGGAGGTTGAGGAGGGGGGTTGGGGTTAAGGGGGGTTGGGTTGAGGAGGGGTTATGGTTGAGGAGGGTTGAGGTTGAGGAGGGTTGAGATTGAGGAGGGAGGTTGAGGAGGGGGGTTGAGGATGGGGGGGTTGAGGAGGGAGGATGAGGAGGGAGGATAAGGAGGGAGGATGAGGAAGAGGGGATGAGGAGGGGGTTGAGGAGGGGGATGAGGATGGGGGGGTTGAGGAGGAGGTTGAGGATGGGGGGTTGAGGAGGAGGAGGGGTTGAGGAGGGGGGTTGAAGTTGAGGAGGGGGGTTGAGGATGGGGGTTAAGGAGAGAGTATGAGGATGGGGGGGTTGAGGAGGGGGGTTGAGGATGGGGGGTTGAGGAGGGAGGATGAGGTTGAGGAGGGGGTTGAGGATGAGGAGGGAGGTTGAGGATGAGGAGGGAGGTTGAGGAGGGGGTTAAGGATGAGGAGGGAGGTTGAGGATGAGGAGGGAGGTTGAGGAGGGGGTTGAGGATGAGGAGGGAGGTTGAGGATGAGAAGGGAGGTTGAGGAGGTGGTTGAGGATGAGGAGGGAGGCTGAGGATGAGGAGGGAGGCTGAGGATGAGGAGGGAGGTTGAGGATGAGGAGGGAGGATGAGGAGGGAGGTTGAGGATGAGGAGAGAGGTTGAGGAGTGGGGTTGAGGAGGGTGATACGTTAGGGGGGAAGAGACACAGGGAAGGGAGAGGTTGGAAGAGACAGAGGGAAGGGAGAGGGGAGAAGACACAGAGGGCACAAGAGGGACACATGCGGCAGCACATTTCCCACCCTCGGCTTATACTCGAGTCACTCATTTTACCCAGTATTTTGTGGTAAAATAGGTGCCTTGGCTTATACTCGGGTCGGCTTATACTCGAGTATATACGGTATATACATTATTATATGATATTCTATGATATTATTATTTTATTATTTTTATTATTATTGTATGTATTTGAGGTTGAGGAGGGAGGTTGAGGAGGGGGTTGAGGATAGGGGGTTGAGGAGGGAGGATGAGGATGGGGGGTTGAGGAGGGGGTTGAGGAGGGAGGATGAGGAGGGGGTTGATGATGGGGGGTTGAGGAGAGAGGATGAGGATGGGAGGGTTGAGGAGGGGGTTGAGGAGGGAGGTTGAGGAGGGGGGTTGGGGTTAAGGGGGGTTGGGGTTGAGGAGGGGTTGAGGTTGAGGAGGGTTGAGGTTGAGGAGGGTTGAGATTGAGGAGGGAGGTTGAGGAGGGGGGTTGAGGCTGGGGGGGTTGAGGAGGGAGGATGAGGAGGGAGGATAAGGAGGGAGGATGAGAAAGAGGGGATGAGGAGGGGGGTTGAGGAGGGGGGATGAGGATGGGGGGGTTGAGGAGGCGGTTGAGGATGGGGGGTTGAGGAGGAGGAGGGGTTGAGGAGGTGTTCTGTGAGCGTATACCAGAAGGGCAAGAGGCTGTGGGCCATCAAAGGACACCTAAAGGGTTAACTGTTAGACAACATCATACGTATAAAGCATAGCTTCTACTAGGGTCAAATGTGGTCAGGACATCATATGATACTAATCAATTCCACACACAGTGTTTTTTAATACATTACTGCTGATCCCCTAATAGATTATAGGAATCTGGAAAACATAAAGAGGAGGTATTAGAACAATCATAAGCTGTTATTATAGTACATTGTTTTTGCTCTGGACACTACAATACACCAATTAACATGAACGTCATCTACAAGCAGTGATAACCATACTAATTCTGTCCTGTTCAATCAGCCTTCCCGGAATATGCTGAGGATGTGTAATACAACAAGGCATGCCTTACTGTGACCACAATTGTTAAGCAAAAAGTACTATCACTATCTACATGGAATAGTTGGGCCATGCTGATATCACATCTCACTGATATATGGGTGAAACCAAGGCCAGACAGATTACACTGTTCCCATTACCCCTAAACATATGCACATTGATCCTGATGTGAAACCAAGGAAATTATCCATTTTGTTTGTGGATGACATGAAATACATTAATCCGCTTTCATACTGTTAACGGGATGAAATGCAACTAAAACACATGTATAACTACTGGTTTGGAATAGCAGATCCTAATGGGACCGTGCAACTTTTAAGCCGGGACACTATTCATTATAATTGAAACTCATAACAGTCATGTTCATTAGTGAAGAGATATGTAGTCAGATATTGCATTTTCGATCTAACTGCAGTGATGAATGACACTGATCTAATGTCTGTTGGAAACTGGGTTGAGTGTTCACTCACATGATGGCATTGTACTGCTTGAAGATGAAGAACATACCTTCATGGTCGTGAGATTTGGCTATTAACACCTACAGAGACAAGAACAATATATCAAACACAACAATATTCTGATTAACTACAACACCTCATCTCAAGGTCAATCCACATTGAACATCAATTGTTGAAATGTTAAACAAAACCAGATATGTACACACTCTGTAGCCAGCCAATAGTATGTCAACATCTATAACAATCAGTATTCAGTGAGGAGTGATCAAGAGGATGATTTCCTTGATGGTCCTAAGACCTCCTCTTCCGCAGCACCGGGCCCCCACCTTCCGTGCCCGTGCCCTGTCTCACTCTTCCACATCTTGGTGGTGTAGGAGTGTGGGGTGCCACTACATTGTGTGGCTGGGGATCAGGTTGAGATGGTGGTGAGGTCTGAGATGAGAAGGACGATATCTTGGGTTGCAGTTGTGCAACCGAAGGTTGGAGAGGTATGAGCTGGCGTTTGGCTAATTCGATGAGTTGCTGTCTGACCCGAATCGGCAGTTCCTCATATCTCTCCGTCCTTCGGTTGTGCCTCCTCCCCTCAGAATGGAGCGATCTTGTGCTCACCAGGGGTGTGTGAGCCTACACTGCCTTCTCAGCAACCAGAGCCTTTCAGCCTGTTGTTTCTTGCGTGCCATGTCATCCCTGGTGAAAAGGGCCATGATTTCCCTCAATGTCAGGGGTGGTGGTGTTGACGGCATTGGGGCTACAGGTGACGGCATTGGGGTCGGAGGTGTCGGCATTGGGGGCGGAGGCGATGGGATTGGGGCAACAGGGAACAGCATTGGGGCCAGAGGCGACAGCAGCAGGTTCAGCGGTGACGGCATGAGTGCCCGAGGTAACTGCAGCAGGGCCGGAGGTGTCGACAGCAGAGCCCGAGGTGACAGTAGGAGGTCTTGAGGTGCTGGCAGCAGGGCCCAAGATAACGGCAGGAGGGTAGGGGTGTTGGCCCATGTTGGGGGAGCCCATTGTGTGGGGGGCCCATGTTGGGGGAGCCCATTGTGTGGGAGGTGGGGATATGGCAGGGTGTAGATGTGCTGTGGCCTACCGCTATGTATAGCTATGTGTACGTATTAATCTATGTGTGCGAATTATGTGATGTGTGTTATAAATTAGGGGGTTAATATATATATTAGAGGTAAAAATATAAAAAGAAACTTACAAAGTTCCTTCTCTCTCTCTCTCTCCAATGTTCACAAACCCAACAACGCTTGGACCTGTGTGTTCACTTGCTCAGCTACAGCACATTCGATGATTTACTTTTTTGGCACCCTTTAAAACCCATTCCTGCGGCGTTAATTGCGGTTTCCCGCTTTCTATCTGCTGTTAGGCCTGCGTCAAACTCTGTTATTATGGGTTTGGATCATAACGGCCGATTGCGGCTTGGCCAGCCCCTTCACAGCTTAGTTGCGCGGAATGGGTTTATGGGCTTGCGTCTACAGCCTGTAACTTGCGGCATGGTTTAATGTAATAACTCTGTAACTAGGGAGAATTTCAAGCCCGCAGGCTTTGCTGGTGTTCTGTAGCCGTTACGGGCTTGGAATTTATTGTGGCTGCTAGTCCGTGCAAAATATCCAACAGGCAAAGGATTGGTGAGTTATTTCTATTCACTGTTTATAGAAAAACAAAATACAGCGGTATCTCGTTTTACACCGTTAAACCGTTCTGGACAGGGTAAAATGAAAATCGAAGAACTGAGGTAACATTACCCATAGGAATTAATGTAAATTGTTTTTGGTAGGGACACGCCCAGGAACTGCTAGCCTGCGCAGCTAGCAGGGCAGTGGCATTGGCGCGAATCTGACAGAGATGCAGCATACTACTCAGCTCCCCTTCCCCTAGTACATTGGAATGCACTTGCAAAGGTACCTGGCCTGAAGAGCTTTAGTGGAGGCAGCTTGGAGGCAGCTTGGAAGCCCGAAGGGCTGTGCTGTGAGGTGCTCTGTGTCAGTGCTCACATGGTGAGGTGCGTGTGGCGCACTGAAGAGGAGGAAGGCGTTTGTCTGAATGAAGACTCAGCAGAGACGCTGCAGATGCCGCAGAATCGATGTATACGCGGGTGTGAAGTTGAAGAGGCACCAATTAGCTGGAGACATCGTAGGAGCCTGAGAGGAAAGTGTTTGGGCCTAGCACACTATACTACCTGCAGGAAAAGCCAAATTATGGTAGGAGATCTTATACAGAGCTATGATAGAAAGCATGCTGTCTGCAATGAGAGGAGTTATATTCCCTTATGAAGGGTAACACATTGTGCATATTATATTTATCTCTCAAGTGGGCCTCTCAATTGGAGGGATGTCCAGGCTTGCTTGTTTCTGTCCACGAATGGTTATACACCTGCTAGCTTCATTCTTCAGGCCATTATAAAACATAAGAGGCTTGCCACTAAAAGCTCTCCATTAAAAGTATCAGTGAATGAACCTATAAAGCAATTGTTATTTCTGTGCAAGCAGGCTTATAAAGCCACATAAAGTTTAGAAGCCCTTTCTGCCTCTTTTTTTCTGAGAGGAGGAAGGAGAGGGGAAGAGAGGAGAGGAAGGGAAGGATTGTTATTAAAATCAACCAGAAGGTGAGGAAAGCGTGTGCCTGACTGGAGACGCTGCAGAGACATTGCAGAGACGCTGTATACACAACTGCGCTGATAGAGAAGCCCTGAATGGTTGGAGACACTGTGAGAGTATGAGAGGGAAATGACCTGGTGTAGTATATCATACTATTGGCACCTGTGGAGGAAAAGCTTGGCTTGGCCCGTAAATACTATTTGCTGGGCCTAGTGGATTCACTCTACAAAGCCATATACTGGCAGGAGATCTTATATGGAGCTATCTGCTCCCCATGCATTTAAAACACCAAGTGTTTAATTTTTTTTTTGGAGTTATGCCAGCAAGCAGGCTGTTTTCAACAAGAAGAGCTACACCACCTTATGAAGGGCTATTATAAATTATAAGAGCCTTGCCACTAAAAACTCTTCACTAAAAGTATTAGAGACTCTACTTATAAAGCAATTACTCTCTTTGCTCAAGTAGGCTTATAAAGCCAGACAAGGCCTAGAAGTCCTTTCTGCCCCTTTTGATTTTTGAGAGGGAGGAAAGGAGAAGAAGAGAGAAAATGGAAAGGACTGCTTTTATAATCAACTAGAAGACAACTCTATACAGCTCTACATTAAGCTTTCCAATAATTGCACAGTAGAGTCTGGTAGGAGATTTCATCAAGTTTTATCTAGCAATTTTCTGGATCTCAACATATATGTATCTTCGCACAGGACCCTCTTTACCTCGTGCTTGAAGTCGGAACTCTTTCTAACAAGACAAGAGACATTAAATTAATATCTTGTAATATCCTCTGAATCTTGTAATATCCTCTGAATATCCTTGTTGAATCTTTGTTATCTTTGGGGGTATTGTGTAATACAATAGATATAGGACTTAATCCTAAACTCAAATATATAGGGGTTGTAAAGGATCCTTGCATTAGTGCAGCGATGATCCTTGCGTTTTCCTCCGAACTCCAGCTGAAACAAAGTGATTATAGCTCCAATCCCCCAAACATGAGTCAAAACTTCATGAAGGGGTAAACATGAACTCTTTACTGTGGGCTACACGCCCGGTCTATCTCAGGACTTCCTCCTGGTGGACAAAGGAAAAACAGTAGCCAATCACAGTGGCTATAGCATAAGCACTCCCCTTACACATAAATCACTCCCTCTTTTCTATCCTGGAGGTAATTAAATTAAGGTAGCACAGAGAGCCTATATTATCTCCAGGAAGAAAGGAACATGGCTTCTTTGTTTTAATAAAACAGAATAAAAATGTATAACTTTGTTTTTACACAATATAAACTTGAAGTTCCACATATCCCCAGATAGCTGAGATCTGAGTGCATATTCTAGGCGAATAGCGCTCAGATCCCACGAACGCAGTTCTCAGAATCATCGACTGAAGTTTGTCTTATTAGGTATTTCCACGAAAGCCCATTGTAAATCCTCAAATAACCGAACAGGTGGGTTCGTGAAGTCTGTAAAATAGGGGATTTCGTTACAGGGGTGTTTTAATATTTTAGATCAACATGTACTGGGACTAGGGGCCCTATTAAATTCTCCCTCGTAGTTCTCTCGGTGCTCGCAAAAGGCAGTTTTCCTGCTGTTTGCGAGAACCGAATCTCTCGCAGCCTGCTTTGCAATATGACTGCGAGAAAATGGCCGAGAATAGGCTCAGAGAGAGCTACGTAGCCTTAAATCTATGCACGAGTCTCGCATATCGTAAGAATCCCTACGTGGACAAAAAGTCCACGCAAGGGATCCGAAAGCCTCTACGTGCTGCCTCGGAACAGCCCGAGACAGCAGTGTGAGGCTCCCCCCTGCACCCTATACACATCCCCATGCTGCAGGGGTCTCTATCAGGACCCCTGCAGCACCCCCACATTAACCTCTTGTAGCGGGGGTCCCCGATCTGCATAGATCAGGCCCCCCGCTGCATTTAAAACTTTTAAATTCCCCGCCGCGGCTCCTTAAAGGGGCAGCGGCACACTATTACCCAATCCCGGCCGCGGCACTTAAAATTAACCCCCCTCTATGCTGGGGGTCCCCATCGAGACCCCCGAAGTGTCCCCACATAAACCCCCTGCAGCGGGGGGCCCCGATCGGCACCGATCGTGACCCTGCTGCAATTCAATTTTAAATTTCCCGCCTCGCGGGTCCTCAAAGGACCGTAAAGGTCCTGAAAGGACTCGCACTAAAAATATTAACCCCAGGCAACTATAATTACCCCATTAACTCATGGTGGTCAATACAGACCACCATAAGGCCTAAATTAACCCATTAACTCATGGTGGTCAATACAGACCACCATAAGGCCTAAATTAACCCATTAACTCATGATGGTCAATACAGACCACCATAAGGCCTAAATTAACCCATTAACTCATGGTGGTCAATAAAGACCACCATAAGGCCTAAATTAACCCATTAACTCATGGTGGTCAATACAGACCACCATAAGGCCTAAATTAACCCATTAACTCATGGTGGTCAATACAGACCACCATAAGGCCTAAATTAACCCCATCAGTCCCATAAGGGTATATTATTACCATTATGGGCCTGTTACAACCCAACATTAACCACATAAGTGCCATGATGGTCCTCAAGGACCATCATGACACTAACTACAAACACTACACTATAACCCCCAATAAACCATTTAATCTAAACTAACCCCCCTCTATACTAATCTATTAACACTTACACTACCTACCTACACTACCTAACCCCTAAAAAACCTCCCCAACACTCTAATTACAAAAAACAAAAAACCTACAGTACAGAAAACAAAAAACCTACAGTACAAAAAACAAAAAAACCTACAGTACAGAAAAAAAAAAAAAATTACAACCCCACCCCCCACTACAGAAAACAAAAAAATACATTACAACCCCACCCCCCACTACAGAAAATAAAAAAATTACACACCTGAAAAAAAACTCTTAGCAGAGTTTAGAATTACTTTAATTTCAGACCCTATGACAGAAATAGCAAAGAATACAGCTGCTATTATTGAGCTTAGGGAAAAAAAAATAATTATGGAAATTAAATGAACAACTCTTGAAGAAGAGCAACAAAAAACAATACTGGAAATAAAAAATTTGAAGGAAGAGTCCACTTTAGTTAAACTTAAATTAAACATCTTAGAGGATCACTTGCGAAGGTGTAACATAAGAGTAAGGGGTATTTCAGAAAAAAATGGCTATAAAGAGCTGCCTGAGTATGTAACCTCCTTTTTCTCTTACCTGGTTCCCTTTCATTTCCAAAAAGAGTATATGATTGATAGAATTCATAGAGTTTTGGTTATTCCGAACATGGATAGAGAATTAACAAAGGTTGTAATAGTTAAACTTCATTACTTTGCTTATAAGGAAGCAATGTTGAGAAAATCTTATGAGCTAAAAGTCTTCCACCCTCCTTATGACAGCATAAAGATATTTGCAGATCTGTCCAGGGAAACCTTAGCTAAAAGAAAAGAGTTCATAGAAATTACAAAAGAGCTAAGAGCAAAGAATCTCAGATATAGATGGGGATTTCCAACAAAATTACTACACCTTTGGAAGGGGGGAAATTTATAAAAAACTTGGGTCTCTCATAGGGACCATTGATTTAGTTAAATAAGGATTAAAATAGAAGGAAGAGAGAGGAGGATAAGGGGAGGATAGGATCCAATGGTATATTCCCATTGGAATTAAGAAATGTATTTTGGTACACATTGCACTTTTGTAAAAAAAAATGTAAAATATGGTTGGAGCTTAAGGTATTTAGTGAGAGGAAAGATCTTTACTCCATACCATATTTTTAATGTATTGTAGAGTTAGTCTAGCTATAATAATTATTGAATTTGGAAATGCACTTGGTTGCCCATCGCACTTTTCTACATATTAAGGATAAAGCTTAACACGTTTTAATAAGTATTCACAATAGGAAAAATTATGAAAATGATATCATAGATTTTTACTTTACAGCACATTCTTTATGTGCTGTGTAGTTAGTTTGGCTATAATGATTAATTCACTGGAATAAAAAATTGCACTTAGAGGCACAACGCACTTTTTTTTCTCATGTTCACACAATACTATGGAAGGAATTGTTTAAGATCTAGTCAATGATATAAGTACGTAAGTAATGAGACTGAGTCAATAGATCTCTTATTCATACTACACTTCTGAAGTATTGTATAATTGGTTCAGTAGCCACACTTAAAAAAAATGGATATGTATTATAAATGGTAAAAGTTTAAGCTTAAAGTTATGAATTTATGTACTTGGGGTAATGACCAATGTGGTTCATATAATAATTTGGTTGTGTTGTGTTTGGAAAGTGGGTTTTTGTTTTGAATCTTTGTTATTTCCTCTCCTCTCTGCTTCTCTCCTCTAGTTCCCTTCTACGAGGTGAGGGGAGGAGGGGGGGGGGGGGAGGGGGTAGGGGCACTAAGGGACATCTTGTTAATTTATTATAAAGCCCTATACATACTGTAATCTTATATTTTGTAACAAGAATATTAATGTACTAGCGAACTGCCCGTCAAAAAATGACGGCAATGAAATTGTAAGTGAGCTAATGCTGTTTGGTGTATAATAATCAAATAAATAATACATTAATAAATTAATATACTTTACCTATTTTGAAGTAATATATGCAGGAAGCATTCTGTTGAAGAGCTGACAATCTGTTTTGATGTTGCTGCAGCATTAGTGGTGTGGAGCTGCTGTGTAAGCGTGATGAATGTGTGCAGTGTAGTAGTGTGCGTGCGCGAGACCAAACCGTTAGCGTAGCTGTATACTTCCGCATTGTATAAGTTATTGTTCTAAAATACGGGTAATGTGTGGTATGCGTCTGTAGCGGAATATCCGTAGGTGTTTTGTGGTGTTTTGCGTGTTTCTGGTGGTGTTTTGCGTGTTTGCTGGAGGTATATACAGGCTGGGCACATAGTATGTTACAGTCTAAGCACATAGACTGGGCAAATGGGTGTTACAGGCTGGGCACATAGGCTGTTACAGGCTGGGCACATAGGCTGTTAGAAGCTGGGCGCATAGGCAGGGCACATTGGTGATACAGGCTGGGCACATAGGCTGTTACAGGCTGGGCACATAGGCTGTTAGAGGCTGGGCACATAGGCTGTTAGAGGTTGGGCCCATAGGCAGGGCACATTGGTGATACAGGCTGGGCACATAGGCTGTCAGAGGCTGGGCACATAGGCTGTTAGAGGCTGGGTGCATAGTCAGGGCACATTGGTGATACAGGCTGGGCACATTGGTGATACAGGCTGGGCACATAGGCTGTTACAGGCTGGGCACATAGGCTGTTAGAAGCTGGGCGCATAGACAGGGCACATTGGTGTTACAGGCTGGGCACATAGGCTGGGCACATGGGTGTTACATGATGGGCACATTGGCACTTACAGGGACAGGCTAGGCTCTTATCTGCACAGGAACGATGCAGAGTGGTGCCGGGAGTGCAATCGCGTAGGCAACTGTGCATGTCGACATCCGGCAATGCAACGTAACACGAGGAAACAATTTACATTGGAGAAGCGACGTAACCCGAAAAAAAACACAACCCGAGGTACCACTGTATATAGGATGAGATTTGATCAAACACATCCAAAAATGTGTTAAATTATTGTTTGTTAGGACTGTCTATTAAAATTATACACAGTATTTATATTACTCTGGCTATTTTGCACAGGTGGAATAGTGATATTTCAGAAAATTCAGAGGCATAGCGGGTTCATTTGAACACATGTAGTGAATATGTGAGCAGATACAAAAGTGCTGGCACAATGCAATTCAATCAGCCAGTAAGGCCATAGATAACAACCTTCAATTAGATAGGTAGCCATATTTACTGAAGATAGGGTGGAAAAACATATTATAAAGAGAAAATCAGATAGTTTAATATATAATGTTAGCTACAAAAATATAAAGCCATACTTTGTTAAAATAGAGTCATCTCAAAAGCTCAAATCAAAAGAAGAAGCAATAAAATTTGCATTGTGGAAACAAATTCAATGGGAAAACTTAACAGTATCTTGTCACCATGGTTAACCTGGTGTTATGGATCTCAGCTCTAAGGATGAGGAGTTAAAATAAAATAAATAGGAGTTACCTGTGAACATACTGTATGTCAAATATGTATCTTTCCAATGTTTCTGTTTGATGGTGTGAACTTGTCTATATGTTTTCTTTCTTATATGGGGAGGAGCAGGTAAGGTAGCGCAAGTGAAGAAGAGAAAAGTACATGTATGGCATACAGCTTTATATATGTGTAATGGAATTCATTGACCAGAGGGAATGATTGATTGAATATAATTAGGGGAAATAATGGGATAAATAATAGTATAATATAGCCATAGATTATTCAAAGGTCCTTTTCAAAGCTGTAACAAAGCTTTATAAAAAATGTGTCAGACTTACATACAAGAAAAATGTTTGTAAAACTGTTGAAGGTGTTACAATAAAAATATAATGTCAAAAGAAAAATCTGTTGACTATATATATGTGTTCGGGTAATAGTTTATCAAGTAATTTTTGACTGTTACAATATGTCATATAGGTACATTAGAGAATAAAGTGCACAAGACTGAAATCAATACAATGAGATCATTATGTGCATACCAAAATTCATAGAAAAGCAGGTCCCAAATAGGAAATAAAAAATAGGTATATTCTAGGGAAGTAAGAAAATAGGTGGGTGTCCCTAAGATACCAAAGTTGGACACAGACAAATTAACTGATAGTGGTCTTATGTCCAGGGGCATAATATTTATACAAAAAAATTGGCCTAACAGGAATAAAAAGGTGTAAAAACATGCATTTATTACTTTGGCAAAGCGAGTCTCTATTCTGCTCATTTATTTCTTATCTAAATTATTTTTTTTATAATAATTAATTAATTAATTAATAATAATACTTTATACTTTACCTATTTCTACTGAATATATCCAGGAATGAATATGCTGAAGACCTAACAATCGCTGTTGATTTTCCTGCAGCATACAATGTACATTTGGACTTTTGTTGAGCTGAGGTGTAAGTATCAGCAATGTGGCAAGTGTGCAGTGTAGATAGGCTGCGTGCGCGAGGCTAAACCATTTGTTTAGTTGTGTAATGCAGTATTTTATAATGGTAATGTAATCAGTTGTAAGGTAGTGTTGTAAAATGGCGGCGAGTGTGTATGTGTTAAGGTGGGTCTTGAGCATTTTCCGTCCTTCCTAATAGTGTATTTTGTACCTCGTACGTTCCTGGCTACAAGTCGTATGTGCCTGGCGGTGTTTCGCGTGTTTAGGGTTGGTGTAGCATAATTTTTTCTCTCCCTTAGGCGATTTTCGAGTGGAGAAACTCTGCAAATTCGACTTAAATCTGCGCGCAACCTCACTCCCAGACGTACTGGCTGTCCCCCCGTGCTTTGTGGGATCTTTTTGCTATTGTTTTTTTTTCTTTTTTTTGTTTTTTGTGTTTTTTTGATGTGTGCGGGTCGGCTGTTAAGTTCATATTTTTTGTGGGTCGTATTTTTTTTTTTGTGAGTGGCGGTTTCATTTTCCAAGTGTTACCGGCCGTAATTTTTCACGCAATTTTTTTCTAAGTGCTACGGGTCTCGCACTGTGAATTATGTATTTGAGTTTTATGTTGTTCTGTAGTCCCGCAGATTGTAGGTATGATGCTTAGTGCGTGCAGGGTCATAAGGATGAGCACCTATGGCGCTCAACTCCACCAGCGCAGTGAGCGCCTTTGGTGCTCCCTGTCTAAGTTGTACGGGGTTGTAGGAATGAGTGCCTATGGCGCTCATTTCCACCATCGCAGTGAGCGCCTTCAGCACTCCCTGCCTAAGTTGTATGGGGTCGTAGGGATGAGCGACTATTGCACTCATCTTCACCAGTGCAAGGAGTGCCCTTGGCGCTCCTTGCCAGCTTTGCGAGGGCCGAAGTTGCGGCGGGCTCGATAAGCAAGCCCGCAAGCGTTAGCAACAACCCGTATTGCTCACAACTATATATGTTATACTAGAATATTGCCCGTCAAAAAATTACAGCAATGAAATTGTAAGTGAGCTAATGCTGTTTGGTGTATGGTAATCAAATAAATAATACGTTAATAAAGGAATATACTTTACGTATTTGGAAGTAATATATGCAGGAAGCATTGTGTTGAAGAGCTGGCAATCTGTTTTCATGTTGCTGTAGCATACAATGTGTGTTTTCAGTGCTCTGGAGCTGCTGTGTAAGTGTCATGAATGTGTGCAGTGTGTAGTGAAGAAATAGTGTGCAACGAAAAGCCGTTAGGGTAGCTGTAGCCGCTAGGGTAGCTGTGCACTTCCGCATTGTATAAGTTGTAAAATAGTGGCTAATGTGTGGTACGCGGCTGTGGCTCGTCCGGCTTTTTGGGAAAGTCTGTATGTGTTTCGTGGTGTTTTGCGTGTTTAGGGTCCTGTAGCCTCGTTTTCATTTTTTGTGTGTTTTTATTGTGTTTCTAATGTTTTCAGGTTCGCGCGGTTCGGCCGTTAAAGTCATATTTTTGCGAGGTCGTAATGTTTTTTTTTCTATGTCCCGCGTCTCATATTTGTTTGCCGTAAGTCCGTAAATGTTGCGAGGTCCGCAGTTGCTGGCCTTCAGTTGCTTCGCGAGGGCCGCAGGCTCGCTATGCAAGCCCGCAGCGCTAGCAACAACCCGCTTGCTCACAACTATATATGTAATTATGTATAGCCATATGATATAGTTAATACAATAATACTAGCCACTTGCATGTCAAAAATTACGGCAAAAAAATTTGAAGCCTCGAAATGCACACAATGCGAGGCTCTCCCCCCCTCGAACTTGTGAGCCTTTAACCCCCTCTACTTTACGAGCTTTTGGCGCTCATCGTGGGCCCCGCAATGAGCGGTTTCGGAGACACATTGCAGGCCGCTGCGCACATGCGCAAGCCCGTAACTTTGCTCTCCCTTCATCTCTCCCCCTTGTGTATCTTCCCCATTCTCTCCCCTGTGCCTTTTTCCCCCCTCTCCCTCCCTCCCCTGTGTCTGTTTTCCCCACTCTCCCTCCCCTATGTCTCTTTCCCCCCACTCCCTCCACAGTGTTTCTTCTTTCCCCTCCTTTCTGCCTCCCCTGTCTCTTTGGCCCTCCTCATAATTTGCTGGCTTGGCGGTGCTTAAACCCGTATTTGTTTACAAGCCCAACGGCTTTGGAGCTTCAGGTTTGAAAAAAAATGGCGGCGGTTAAACCCATGATTTTTTTTAAAGCCCACAAGGCTTTGAGCAAAAGTGATTGAAGATTCAAGCACTGCAGGCTTGAAAAAAAATTATGGGTTTAACTGCCGCCATTTTTTTTTCAAACCCGAAACGCGATGTAAACCGACTCTTTTTTTATTCAAGCCTGTAGCTCAATTTTAGAATTCTCCAGCCTCTACCTTGAGGCGCTCATTGTGAGCATCTCCACCCCTCTAACTTGCGTGCCCTGCGATGAGTGCCAAAGGCGCTCATCGCGGTCCTCTCCCCCCTCTACCCTACGGGCCTCATGATGAGGGCATTTCGCGCTTATTGCTGACCTCGGCAAACCCGTAACTATCGGGCCTCGTGATGAGCGCCTTTGTAACTTTATTGTAAATGTAACTTTATTGTAAAAAAAAAAATATATAAATAGTATGGTAAATCCATATGTTATGTTGATTATAATATACTACAAGGTTTTCCATAAAACTGTAAGCAAGGACAAACCGGCTAAAAGAGACGAAAATAGTTTATATATGAAATATGTAACTGAACATTTGTAAACTTACCTCTATACAAAGAAAAATGATAGTGGTCTATAATAGACATCGAAGTACAAAAATGGCTAAAAAATTTGTTCTGATTATTGACTGTAGAATTATGAAAATATGAAAAAGATTTGATTACTACTTGACAAGGCATGTATATATGTTGAGGTGCTTAAACTTCAACTTATAAACACAAAATATATTTTTGATTTGAAAAAGAAAAACCTCTGGTTAAAATTACTTTGAATAGAGGTCAACACTGATAAATTTGAGTACAAAATGAGGTGAATATGAGTACTTGTGAATTGAAATGGTTATAAGTAATAAATCAATGGGTAAAAATGTCAGATGAGTAGGAATACCTCTGAATTGATACAATAAATGTACCTCCGAATTGTTGAATATGTAAATATGAGTATCTTCACATTGAGGTTAGCATGATTTTTTTAATTAAACATTTAAAATTAAACCAGCAGATATACCTGTGAAAATAGAAAGGTTATGATAACAAAAACATAATGGTGGTTTAAATAAAAATCTATTCAAAGAGGCTGGATTACATGTATAATATGTAGGGTGTGAAAATAAATTCATTTGAAATGCTGAACAAAATTAAAATGGTAAATGAGTAACCAATAAAGGAGGATTGTATTAACTAAAAAGACTGTTATACATGTTTAGCAGTAAAATGGCCTAGTACGGCACAGTCTTGGTGCAGGATTTGCTTGTGATGTTATCATGAAAATCGATCATCTGGGCTAAATTGGATAATTTCCATATCTGGTTATAATGTATGATCGTTCACAACATATGTTTTTACTCATTTACAATATTAATTTCCATATCTGGTTACATTGTATGATTGATCACAACATATTTTTTCTGTGATAAGGGTAAATGCTATGTGATAGATAGAAAAATTATCCTATTATATGGTTATAAATATAGTTAAATAGAAGATAATAAAAAATCGAAATATCAATAAAATGTTCTGATTAATGTACTGTGTTTTTTAATACTGCATAATTAGGCGGTATATAAAACTTTATTTTTTAAAACAAATTTTCATGTCTATTGCATTTTACCATAGTAATCACTGAATTCTTCAAGTCACTTTAATAATTATTTAATAACATAAATAATTTGACATTTTAATAGTTTCTTCTATATATATAAACATGTAAAACCATTTTCTGCACAACCTGATTTTCCCCATTTCCAAGCTTTCTTAATCTACCTAGCACATAATACAAATATTCATTGATTTGTGTTTTCTAAATTACATTTTTAAACGTAACAAGCAACATTTTACCCACGGGCAGCCCTAGTGCAGTCTATTTTTTTTAGATTACATATTTTTAATTTCCCCATTCTTCCCCCCATCTCGACCAATAGCCCCAGCACCCCTGGGCTCCCCCCTAACCTCACCTGGACCCCTCCTCCTCCCCTCCCCCTTCCTCTTGATTTCTATGAAAAATAAAACTGGAGCCCTGGTGGAGGAGAAGTCGTCAGATCCGGGATACCAGCCAACAGGGACGAGCTGCCGAAGATGAGAGGAATCAAGTGCGAAGGTTGGATGAAAGATGAGACAGAGGAGAAAGAAGAGGGATGAGGGGAGAGAGAAAAAGGAGGAAAGGTGACAGATATAGAAGGGAGGAAGAGAGTGGAGTGTGAGATAGGGGAGGTAGGAAAGGTATGAGGAAGGAGAGAGAGAATGAATAGAAGGAGAGAAAAAGAGGAATAGAGAGAAGGAATCCTTTTTATATTATTACCATAAAAATAAAAAATATATATTTTATATATATATTAGCGGTGCCCAATTTTTTTTAACACTGGGCACTGCATTCATCATCTCCGCAACTGGCTTTACCACTTTGCTTGTAGACATGTGGCCTAGGAAACAAATTACTTCACAACCTTAAAACAGATGTCTGTATACATAACAACAAGGATACCAGTGGTTGGGACACTGCAACAAAATGGGACTACACAAATTATTGGTTAACACAGGAAGAAATCAAAAAGAGATTAGAAAAAATAAATGTTAATAAAGCCCCGGGTCCTGATGGGATACATCCAAGGGTACTGAAGGAAGTGGGTTCTGTAATAGCCAAAGATTACATCTAATTTTTCAAGATTCACTCAACACAGGGTCGCTACCAGATGACTGGAGAAAAGCAGATGTGATACCTTTATTTAAGAAGGGAGCAAGAGCAAATCCTGGGAATTCTAGACCAGTGAGTATCACTTCTATTGTGAGAAAGCTTGTAGAAGGGTTAATAAGGGATAATATACAAGAATATGTATATTTCAACAGGATTATACATAGGAGTCAACACTGATTTATGAGGGAAAGGTCATGTCAAACAAATCTAATTAGTTTCTATGAGGAGGTTAGTAGGAACCTGGATCAAGGCAACTTAGTGGATGTGGGCTTTTTGGATTTTGCAAAGGCTTTTGATACATGGGAGACTATTGTGCAAACTAAGAGATACAATATTTTGCAGTAAATATCTGCTCATGGATTGAGAGCTGGCTAAAAGACAGAAAGCAAAGGGTTATTGTAAATAGAACATACTCAGATTGGACTAATGTGGTAAGTGGGGTTCCTCACGGTTCAGTATTAGGTCCTCTCCTTTTTAACATATTTATTAATGACTTAGAAATAGGACTGGAAAATATTGTCTCCATTTTTGCTGATGACACTAACTTGTGCAAGTTAATGAAATCAGAAACGTATATATTTTCCCTCCAAAGGTATTCGAATAGGTTAGAGAAATGGGTGACTAATTGACAGATGAGATTTAATACAAATAAATGTAAAGTTATGCATCTGGGAAGGAAACATAGCCATGCAATTTATAATCTTAATTGAGCAAATCTAGGGGTATCAGGGATTGAAAGGGATTTGTTAGTGCTTGTGGACAACCACCTAGGTAACAATTCGCAATGCCAAGCAGCAGCTGCTAAGGCAAATAAAATATTAGCATGTATTAAGAAGGGTATAGAAGCAAGAGAAGCAAATATAATTCTGCCACTATTCAAATCCCTAGTACGCCCTCATTTGGAATAAGGAGTACAGTTTTGGGCACAACATCATAAAAAGGACAACAAAACTAATACGAGGAATGGAGGGGCTAAGTTATGAAGACTTACCAAATTAAACTTATTTTCTCTAGAAGAAAGGTGTCTAAGAGGTGATATGATTACCTTATATAAATATATCCAGGGTCAGTATAAAGATTTGCCAAGTGAACTTTTTGTGCCAAGAGGTTTTCAGCTGACAAGAGGACATCCTTTGAGGTTAGAAGTAAAAAGATTTGACTTAAAGAAAGAAAAGGGTTCTTACAGTAAGGGTGGTTAATCTGTGTTATTCTCTATAAAATGAGGTGGTGACAGCGTATTCGATAGATACCTTCAAAAAGGGACTGGATATATTTTTAAATAAAAAGGGCATTCAGGGTCATCCCGTATAATTAGAGAGTATTGAACCAGTGAGGAATCCAATCACCAATATTTGGGTCAGGAAGGAAATTTATTTATTTTCCCTTTTGCGACAATTGGCAAAGTTTCACTGTTTTTTTTTTCTGTTTGCCTTTCTCAGAATCAAATAACAATTAATCCGCATATTGCAGATCAGAGGAGATCTAAAAAAGGTTGAACTTGAGTATATTTTTCAACTTCAATTTATATGTAACTATGTAAGTTCAGCCCAGCTGTTAGACAGCGCCAGCTAAGATTTACCTTTAAATATTACACATATTGTAGTTTTTCATTTAATCAACTAGAACTTTATAAAAGGCATTTCTCTGTTTTATGTTTTAAACTACCCACTTAATTTCCTATTATATAAATTGTTATAAAAGTTATTTAATTATCTTTTAATTAAATAATATATTTTGCTTTTATTTCTAGTTTTATTTTTATTTTTTTAATCTAAAATGCATAACCATAGTTTTCATTTTTAAATTCTCCTTGTCTACCTAGCACATATTACTACAAATATTCCCAGACTTATTTCTTAAACCTGTTTATGTCAATTTACCTAGAAATAGTCCACTATTTTTTCCACCCCATGTGGTCAAAGATTCAAACAGCTGCGCCAAGTAATGACATCATAACTTTAAGCCAGAAACCTGTATCCATGACAACCTTCAAAATCTAAGTGCAGCTGTCAGACAGAACCATCCATAGTTCTCCTTTCATTATTACACATAATAGAGTTTTTCATTTTCAACTAGAATAGCTTAAATATCATTATTCTGTTTTATGTTCTAAGCAACTTTTTTTATGTTCTATTACGTACATTGTCTAAAGTTACTTTTGGTCTTTTTCCTTTACATTTTGTTGACACTTCAACTTTTACTTTCTTCTTTTATATATTTGATCAACCTATTTTTCATAATAAAAACTTCCTTTTTACTTAGCGTATAGCACGTATTCCAATTTTTATTTTCTCTAAAAAGAATTTTTAACAACTAAAAATGTTCCATCATTTTCGGTAAAGCCATGTGATCAAACAAAAAGCCACAACTTTGAAACACATATTACAATTATCATGATTACATATATCATAGCTTTTACTAGTTAACTTCTTAAATTTAATGATTTTGTTTTATGTTTAAAGTTTCTTTGTTCTTATTAGATAACTTGTTTACAAGTTATTTTTTATGTATTTTAAAGGAATACTGTACTATGTTTTTATGGAACTTTATTTTTATATAATTATTACCGGTAAGTAAAAAAAAAAAAAAGTATATATATATATATATATATATATATATATATATATATATTATTTTAAATTAAATATCTGTGTCTAACGGCATACCATCTGTAAGTGCTACACCCGTCTGTGACCCTCCCATTTATCTACATCACAAGAGGGAGGCAGCTAGTCAAATGATGTGGGCATGTGGCTGAAGATATAATATGTACTGCAGCTACCATGACCAAGCATGCACTGAGCACACTTGTGAGATCTTACACAATACCAAGTGGCCGCTTGACATCATGGACGTGTGGTCACATTTTTTATTTTATTTAATGATTTATTTAATAAAGGTTGTGCTTGGGATAATGGGGTCCTCGTAGACCCCCAAGAACGCACACACACTGCACTGAGGAACCCCAGCCAGCCATGATGTGCATTGGGCAGTCTCTCACCCTCCCCTTCTGCCTCCTGCCCTGTGTACTGGTGCAGCTGAGCCTCACCTTTATCCACCGGGACAGCCCACTGGTGGTGCTGTTGTACCTGCTGCAACTGGGACCTCTGATTAGGTGAACAATGGGGCATCAATATGGGGGCGTCAGGGTGGGATATCAATATGGGGGCATCAGGATGGAGCATGAGGGTACCATTGTGGGCATGAAGGCATCAAGGTGGACATGGGGCTACCAGTGTGAGACATCAGGATGGGGCATGAGGGCATCAAGGTGGAAATCTGTGTCAGTGTGTGTGTAAGTCTGTGTATCTGTGATTGTGTGTGTGTCTATGAGCGTGTGTCTGTGAGTGAGTGTCTGTGAGTGTGTGAATGAGTGTAAGTGCGTGTGTCTGTAAGTGTGTAAATGAGAGTGAGTGTGTCTGTGACTTTGTGTGTCTTTAAATGAAAGTAAGTTTGTATATGTCTGATTGTGTGTGTGTATTAGTCTGAGTATGTGTCTGTGTGTGTGTGTGTCTGTGATTGTAGGTGTCTGTGTGTGAGTGAGTGTCTGTGTGTGTGAGTGTATGTCTGTGTGAGTCTGTGAGTGTGTGTGTGTGAGTGTGTGTGTAAGTCTGTGAGTTAGTGTGTGTCTTTGAGTGAAAGGAAGTCTGTGTGTGTGTATGAGAGTGTGTCTGTGTGTGAGTGAGTGTCTGTGAATGTGTCTGTGTGCGCGCTTTTGCTGCCCGGGGCTGCCCCTGAGATTGACTGTGTGTGTGTGTGTGTGTGGGGGGGGGGGGGGGGGGGGGCGGCATCAATTATTATGTTTAATATTAAAATTAACCCTTTGATTTCCACAGGGGGGGCAGCAAATTTATATTAGCCCAGGGCGTCACAAATGTTTCCCAGAGCTTACCAACATGACCACGCGTCCATCACACAGATACATAGTATTGCACTAGATCTTGTGAGCGTGCTCATTGTATGCTTGATCAGGATAGTTGTGGTACATACTGTACCTACAACAACCAGCCCACATGGCCTGACTCCCTCTTGTGACATGGATGAGTGCGAGGATCACAGAGGGACGAAGCACTGACAAAAAGCAGGCGCTTAGACACAAGCATTTAATTTAAAATAATATAGAAATTTTTTTTTCTTCAATCAATAATTATATTAAAAGAATAAAGTTCTATATATTGCCTGACTATGCAAGAACAAAATATATATATATTTAAATGGCACTGTCTGACAACAGAGTTTAGCTTTTGATAGTTGCCATGAATATAAATTATTCTGTCTCAGAGCTGTGATGTCATTACTTGGGCCGGCTGTATAATTTTTTGTTAGAAATATTCCACCATTTTCTAGTACATGTTCTAAGTAAGTTGCAAGTTTTGTTTAAGATTTTTCTAGTTTTGAAAATGAAGCTTATAAATGAAAAATAGGTTGTGCAAATAGATACAATTAAATACAGAATAAGGAAAAATACTAAAAAAAGTGCCAATGAAAAGGTTAAATTATTGTGATTATACATATGTAAAATGACAGATTATGTAGTAAGAAAGGAACAATGGTGGCTTAAAACACAATAATTAAATTGCAACAGTTCTAGATGAAAATAAATGAAAATCTATAATATGTAATAATAAAAAGTGAACTTTAGATGATGTGATCTGATAGCTTAGCTTCTGATGGTTAAAGTGGATACAAACTCAAACTTATGATGTCATTACTTGGAACAGCTATTTGACCACATGGCTTAAAAGAAGTGGTGGAACATTACTAGGTAAAATGATCATTTTGTTTAAGAGATTTTAATCAGGGAATATTTGTGCTAAGTAGACGAGGAAACTTATAAAATAATTAAAAAAGATGTTTAAGTAAATATGGTTAAATAGTTAGATAAAAAACAAACTAAAATAGAAGTGCCAATAAAATGTTAAATGTTTAATGTAAATAAAACATCTTATAGTGGCTTAAAACTATTTACGTAATAGGAAAAGACCAATGTAGCTTAAATCATAAAATTGAATAATGAAATGTAAGCGATCTTCTTGATAACAAATTAAATGCTATAACATGTATAATAATGAAAATTGTAATATGTGTCTCAAAGTAGTGCTGTCATTACTTGGCATGCCTGTTTGTTTGGTCACACGCCTTTAATAACAAAAATGGTGCAACATTTTTAGCTATGTTAAAAATTATGTTTTAAGAAAATAAAATCAGATTAGTTCTATAGGCTAGGTAAAAAAACAAGTTTTTTAAATGAAAAATAGGTTGATCAAATATAGTTATGAAGGAAGAAACAACAAATTGAAGTTTCAATAAAATATAAAAAGAAAAATATCAAAAGTAACTTTAGACAATGTAATAGAAAAAAGTTACCTTTCATGGTGTGAAGGAGAGCAAGATTGTATGATAAAATGATCTATATTTAAAAATTACATTAATAAGAGCTAAAAAAAATCTTATTTTTCAAATCTTTGTTTACATGCAGTATATAATGCCCACTGGCTGTTGCATTAGTAAGAAGCAGGGTTTGTGGCCTGCAGAGCTTATTGTAGGTGTGTCCTGTGGGTGTATGATAATCTATAGGGAAAGGCTGTGATTAATAGTACAGCTTCCCTTTGGACTCAGGTTACTCTGCACTGATCAGTTAACCCATAGCTGCCGTTTCCTGTTTTAGGGGAGTACCAGTCTTCTGTACCTGCACAGATGGATTTGATAAGGGTTAAATTTTTTGTTTATTGGGATCAATGCATAGATAAATACAGCAAACAGGATGTTGGCCATGGCTGAATCTGATTTATGATCTCAAAGGAGATACTGAGCTTATCTGAGAGCAGAATATGAATTTAGTGCCTGTAAGAAACAATAAACCGATTACATGGTCTGTCTTTGATAAATGTATATAGCATAGCATGAAGAGCTCATAGAAGTAACATACGCACAATATAAAAATACCAATAAAAATGTGACATGGAAATACTATTAATTATTGTAATACATATCAAAATAAATGTCATGTCACTATCTTAAAAATATATAGATAATTTAATATATTTGTGTATTATAACAGTTTATTATTAAGTTCTAAGCATGAATTCAAATGTTCCCAGGGGTATGAGATTAGAGTTTACAATTTGGTGGCTTGCAACTTTTTTTGGCAGAGATATTGTCAAATTCTAAAGAGCCACAATGTTCCAAACTGAAAATATAAACAAACAATCTGCCAAAACCTTACCATCAACCTGAATGGTGTACATACACCTGCAAACTGCTTGGTTGCAGTAAAGAAGCAGGACCTAGGACCCTTGTCTCAGATGCAGAGCAGGCTGAGGGCAGGATTTAACAAATATAAACACAGATTTTATTTTATTGTTCAGTGAAAAATAAACATATATCAAAAATTCCAAAAGTATTTCAACATGCTTTTAGGAGATCTTATAGTGCTGTTGTCCCAATTGTGCTGAATGATGTGGCCCTTTAAGAGATTCTCGTTGAGATTGAAAAACTATAAAGTGTAATAATGAAAGATGAACTCTAGATGGTGCTATCTGACAGCTAAATTGGAAAAAAGATGGTAACTTAAAACATAAATCAGAATAATGACCTTTAAACAGTTCTAGCTAATAATAAATGAAAAGCTATCACAACACATAAATAGTTGTGGATCTTACGAATGTTGGTCACGTTTACGATGTTGGTCACACAATGTTAAAAATTTGCGGCCCTTGCAAAGTGAGGGCCGCAGTTGCGGGGCTGCAATGAGCGCCAATAGCATTCATTGCAGTCCTCGCCATGAGCACCACAGGCGGTCATTGTGAGGCCTGTAGCGGAACCCATCACTGTTTTAAACTGTTTTATGATTATTATGGTTAAAATATGATCCTACTATATGTATGTTGGTTGATGTTCTACAGAATATATTGGCTCAGAATATTAGCCAGACTTTTGCAGACCTAGGCTAATAGATAATCCTGTTACAGAGATTCAAGAGATAAGAAAGTTGTAAAGGATCCTTGCATTTTCCAAAGTGTTTTCATTCTCTGATAAGAACAAAGAAGAATGATCTAATTAATGTCTGATTGTATCCAAGTTGCCAGGGAGGTGTGACTCACCTATTGTCCTACATGTGTATTGTATGGGGGATATGTGCAATGTCTGTGTGTTATGTGTAAAAACATACTTTTACTAACTTTTGAACCCCTGGTCTAATTCATGCCATTTTTGTATATGTTGTTCCCCTGGGTGAGAGATATTGAATGGTGCGGGACTTAAAGGTGTACCCCCTGTATTTGGGGTACATCCAGAATGTGGTTAAAATTGTGTCTGTTTTAATTGTGTTACCTGTTATCTGAGGGGAGGAGACGTGGGGGTTGAACCATGTAGATAATTGGCTGTTGTGATAATTATGTGGGTGTAGCCCTTCAGAGGGCACCATTGCATAAAAGGAGATTCCCTGTCATTAAAAGTTAGTTCTTCTTGACCCTTCAAAACGTAGCCTCGTCTCGTTATTTGAGGGGATCGCTATCATACTGGGGATTGCTATGCTTCTGCATACTCCCTTGAGCTGTAACTACTGAACGCTTGTTCCTGATGTACTATCCTTGGAGTCTGTGGTGGTTTTGGTGTCCGGTGCGGTGCTTGTAGGCCTCGACGCAAGCTAGGACGCATCCATCAACGGAGGTACCCGGTCGGGGTGCCAGTAGATCCGTTACATTGGTGGCAGTGGTGGGATGGCTTCCTAGTAAGAGGAAAAGCAGCACGGAGACACCGGTAACGTTTGGAGTTACAAATTGAGGGCAACGCTAGTATCCGTACAGCGCCCCTGGCTACAGCAGGATGGAACCGGCTAGTTTTCAGACAGCGTTCCATCATGAGGAGGAGGAGGCGGCCGCGGACTACAGGGATGCAGACAGAAAGGAACTCATGGTTACAGTACCTCGTATTACCCCACAGAATGAGTTTGGAAGAGAACTCCAAAGCAGACTGGCCTTTTTCCCAGGTACGCTTCCCATAAAAACCTTGGAATGGTTAATGACAGATGTACACAAATACATAATGGAAAAGCAGCGGGCACGGGAGCGGTCCATCTTGGGAGCTGCTAACCCACCTCCCACCATTAACCCCGCCCAAGCACTGCGTCCGGGTGGTGGGAACTACCAAACCCCTCCACGGTACATCAGGTGCCACACGTGTAACCAGCAGGGCCACATGCAGAGAGACTGTCCCAGAAACCGCTCCACGTGGAATACTCCAACTAATTCCACCCCCCAGCGGCAGTGTGTACCCCAGGGAGCTCAAGGTGTCGTCGTTCTTCCCCCCCAGCGGCAGTGTGTACCCCAGGGAGCTGAAGGTGTCGTCCTTCCTCCCCAGCAGCAGTGTGTACCCCAGGGGGCCGAAGGTGTCGTCCTTCCTCCCCAGCAGCAGTGTGTACCCCAGGGGGCCGAAGGTGTCGTCCTTCCCCCCCAGCGCCAGTGTGTACCCCAGGGAGCCGAAGGTGTTGTCCTTCCTCCCCAGCGGCAGTGTGTTCCCCAGGGAGCCGAAGGTGTCGTCCTTCCTCCCCAGCGGCAGTGTGTACCTCAGGGGGCCGAAGGTGTCGTCCTTCCTCCCCAGCAGCAGTATGTACCCCAGGGGGCCGAAGGTGTCGTCCTTCCTCCCCAGCGGCAGTGTGTACCCCAGGGAGCTGAAGGTGTCGTCCTTCCTCCCCAGCGGCAGTGTGTTCCCCAGGGAGCCGAAGGTGTCGTCCTTCCTCCCCAGCGGCAGTGTGTACCCCAGGGAGCTGAAGGTGTCGTCCTTCCTCCCCAGCAGCAGTGTGTACCCCAGGGGGCCGAAGGTGTCGTCCTTCCCCCCCAGCGGCAGTGTGTACCCCAGGGAGCTGAAGGTGTCGTCCTTCCTCCCCAGCGACAGGGTGTACCCCAGGGGGCCGAAGGTGTCGTCCTTCCTCCCCAGCGGCAGTGTGTACCCCAGGGAGCTGAAGGTGTCGTCCTTCCTCCCCAGCGACAGGGTGTACCCCAGGGGGCCGAAGGTGTCGTCCTTCCCCCCCAGCGGCAGTGTGTACCCCAGGGAGCCGAAGGTGTCGTCCTTCCTCCCCAGCGGCAGTGTGTACCCCAGGGAGCTGAAGGTGTCGTCCTTCCTCCCCAGCGACAGGGTGTACCCCAGGGGGCCGAAGGTGTCGTCCTTCCCCCTCAGCGGCAGTGTGAACCCCAGGGGGCAGAAGGTGTCGTCCTTCCCCCCCAGCGGCAGTGTGAACCCCAGGGGGCAGAAGGTGTCGTCCTTCCTCCCCAGCAGCAGTGTGTACCCCAGGGGGCCGAAGGTGTCGTCCTTCCCCCCAGCGGCAGTGTGTACCCCAGGGAGCCGAAGGTGTCGTCCTTCCTCCCCAGCGGCAGTGTGTTCCCCAGGGAGCCGAAGGTGTCGTCCTTCCTCCCCAGCGGCAGTGTGTACCCCAGGGAGCAGAAGGGGCCGTCCTCCCTCCCCAGCGGCAGTGTGTACCCCAGGGAGCAGAAGGTGTCGACCTTCCTCCACAGCGGCAGTGGGTACCCCAGGGGGCCAAAGGTGTCGTCCTTACCCCCCAGCGACAGTTTACCCTAACCAGGGGAGACACCAATCTCCCAGATGGTGCAGATGGGACCGTGGTCTCTGCGCCCGCAGCCTGTCCAGATCCCCAACTACCCTCACTGGGACAACCGGAGAAGGGGGTAAGTACTAATTCCCCTCCCCAGCTAACTCCTAATGTGGCCCCAGGGTTAACAGAGGAAATGTTAACCCCCACTGACCCCCACCTTTCCCTGGCTACTGAGCTGGAATACGTCCTGCAGGTTATACCAGCAGAAGAGCTGGCATCAGGGCAGAGTGCCGCTGGCCTCTGCCCCTCAAGTCCCCTCAGCGTGTTGCCCCATCACCACAGCAAAGGGGAGATGTGTGACGAAGTGCCCTTCGCCACTTTGGCTTGGAGAGGACTGTTTGCCAGCCTCCTGCCCTGCGACTATGGCCCTGGTACATATTGCCCTTTGGAACCAGTGTTCGGCCATACCAGAGTGTATGTCACTCATTCTGGCCCTTTACATACAGGGGGGTCATTCGGTACTTGCCCTGTGTGAACCATGATACCCCAGATATCTGTGCCATGAAGCCCATTCCTATAATGAAAGACTATGGGAAAGACTTTAGCTACATGGCAATTGAACTGTGTGAAGAGGATCTGAGCGCTATTCGGTAGTTTTGTGCGCTCAGATCCCAGCTATCTGGGGATATGGGAAATGTGAGTAAATGTGAATTGCAGTAATGCTGATGGGTTGTCAAACTAGAGAATTGACCAACAAATACTTTTGTCCGGACATCCCCAGGCCGATCCGTTGGGATCAGACCGTGTATGCCGGCTTATGGTCACGGGGGAGGTGTGTAGCGGAACCCATCACTGTTTTAAACTGTTTTATGATTATTATGGTTAAAATATGATCCTACTATATGTATGTTGGTTGATGTTCTACAGAATATATTGGCTCAGAATATTAGCCAGACTTTTGCAGACCTAGGCTAATAGATAATCCTGTTACAGAGATTCAAGAGATAAGAAAGTTGTAAAGGATCCTTGCATTTTCCAAAGTGTTTTCATTCTCTGATAAGAACAAAGAAGAATGATCTAATTAATGTCTGATTGTATCCAAGTTGCCAGGGAGGTGTGACTCACATATTGTCCTATATGTGTATTGTATGGGGGATATGTGCAATGTCTGTGTGTTATGTTTAAAAACATACTTTTACTAACTTTTGAACCCCTGGTCTGATTCATGCCATTTTTGTATATGTTGTTCCCCTGGGTGAGAGATATTGAATGGTGCGGGACTTAAAGGTGTACCCCCTGTATTTGGGGTACATCCAGAATGTGGTTAAAATTGTGTCTGTTTTAATTGTGCTACCTGTTATCTGAGGGGAGGAGACGTGGGGGTTGAACCATGTAGATAATTGGCTGTTGTGATAATTATGTGGGTGTAGCCCTTCAGAGGGCACCATTGCATAAAAGGAGATTCCCTGTCATTAAAAGTTAGTTCTTCTTGACCCTTCAAAACGTAGCCTTGTCTCGTTATTTGAGGGGATCGCTATCATACTGGGGATTGCTATGCTTCTGCATACTCCCTTGAGCTGTAACTACTGAACGCTTGTTCCTGATGTACAATCCTTGGAGTCTGTGGTGGTTTTGGTGTCCGGTGCGGTGCTTGTAGGCCTCGACGCAAGCTAGGACGCATCCATCAACGGAGGTACCCGGTCGGGGTGCCAGTAGATCTGTTACAAGGCCTGTGGGACTTAGGCTGCAATGAGCGACTTCAGCGATCATTGCAGTGATCGCTGCAGGCGCTGATCATGAGGCCCATAGGACTTGTTTGCAAAACAGTAAATTATGACTTTAACGGCCAAACCACTGTACTTGAAAAATCACCAAAAAAACGCCAAATAATTATAAAAAATACCTTACACACTCACACACAGCACAGGTGGGAGCCAGAGAGCCTGTTAATTTGGGGTATATTTGGCATTTTTTGGCGAAAGAAAATCAGCTAAGCGAGAAAAAAAATGGTGGCCAAAAAAACGTAAGTGGATGAAAACGAGGCCGAAGCCAGTAACACTTAGCCGAAGCCAGTAAAACTTAGCTGAAGAACAGAAGCAACAGCACTTACCGCGAGACACGCAAAACTTCAGCAGAGACACAGAGGAGAAAGACAGAGTGAAGGGAGAGAGTGGAAAAAGACAAAGGGCTCGGAGACGGAGGCAAAGAGACATGGGGGGGGAATAAGGAAACACAAAAAAAACACAGGGCATGGAGAGGAGGCGGATGGAGATAGGGGGAAACAGACACAGGGGTCAGAGAGTGGGGAGAGGCTTGCGATGAGCGCTGAACGTGATCATTGCGGGGCACGAAAGTTGTGGCTTGCCAAAGCCTGCAATGAGCACTGAAGGCGCTCATCACGAGGCCTGTAAAGTAGACGGGGGAGAGGCTCGCAATGAGCGCCGAAGGTGATCATTGCGAAGCATAGAAGTTGTTGTGGCTTGCCAAGGCCTGCAATGAGCAGCGAAGCAAGAGGCCCGTAAAGTAGACGGGGGAAGACACTCAATTTGAGCGCTGAAGGCGCTCAGTGCAGGGCTCGCGATGAGCGCCGAAGGTACAGCATTCCCAACCTTAAAATTTTATTCGTGTCATTTATGATGGGCAAGGAGCTAGTAATATGTATAATAATGGAAGGTAACTTAGATGGTGCTGAACGTCTCATTGTTGCTGTGGATACAGACATCTATATTGAAGTCCTGAAGTTTTTTGTTTGTTAGACAAGTTTAAAAATTATGTTAAAAAAAAAAAAGAAAACTGTGGATATTTGTAGTGTTATTTGCTAGGTAGATTAAAGGCATATGTACATTTCCTGGATTATAAATGTATCTGATAGAGGAGAATCTGCAGTGTATGAAAAAAATATTAAAATAAACATTTACAAACTCACCTTGATGTTTGCTAAATCTCTTGAGTTTGGAAGCAGCAGCTTTTGTGAGTTAACACCCATGAAAATCCCTGCTAAAATTAGCAATAATAACATTCATAATTTGTTTTGGCCAATCATAAGCAGCTAATACATTTTAATACAATGATGGCAGTTTGTGCAGGAAGGAATCATGGGATGTGTAGTCCTCTTGTAGAAGGAAGTAGGAGTCGTCAGACTCTGATCTGTAGATCTTTGCATCGAGCTGCTGCTGGCTTTTAGGTTAGTAAAGGGTTAAAATCCATACCCAAATGCAGTGTTTCTTTGGTAGGTACACTGTGCCTATATAAGCAGCTCTGGGGGTGTGGAAAACAAATGTTTTTTTAAATAAAATAAGTTTGTATGGGTGTATCATGACTCAATGTAATGTGTGTTTTCGATTAGAAAAAGGTAAAAGCATGGAAGCTTAGATATACCTTTAAGAAAGCTTGTAAATTATATGAATAAAGTGTATGAGAAGACTTAATGATGAATTGTAATGACACAATAGAAAATAATAGTATGAGAGATGAAACATTATTAAATAGTCCAGAACTGAAACAAATGGTTTATGTACTGATAATGAATTATAGTGCAATAAGAATATTTGTAAAAGAGAATGAAGACAATGGAAGTTAAATAATAAATTAGAGAAAAATAATAAATACACCTGACCTTATGATGTCTGATTAAATAAAATATGGTAGAGACAAACCTCCTTGGGAGTTTGGAGAAAGACAAGGTGCTGAGGCCTGGTTGGGATGGGCTTTAAATACCCTAAGCCCCTTCCTCATACACACGCCGCAATACATTATTCAGGGCCAAGCTATAAATAACCCTTAAGTAGAAGTATAAAGGTGTGACATTGTAATGACAGACAATATGCTGAGGTTTGTGGGGATTAGGCCTTTATACCATCCTGTAAATAAGGCCTTAACACTAAAACACAAGAGTTTTTGGTGTTAGAAGAAGCATATTCCAATAAACCTTTTAAAAAAGCTGGTAATGCAGAGCACTAACTGGATGTCCCTCTGTTAGATGCAAAATATTCTATCTTGGTTCTTAACTTTTTGTTTCATTAATCCTTTAGTTATCCTTTAGTTAGGAGTTATCAACTCCTTTTGTATCAGTCTTATTATGTATTGCCATACCCATGTTTACTGTACCCCAGCGCTACAGAATGTGTTGGAGCTAAATAAATTAGAGAATGAGAAATAATGATATGGTGCACCACTGGCAAGGAAATACAGTTATATAGAAATTCACCAGTCAGATAATTTCCCTACCATATTTTGTGTGCATAAAATGCAAGCCTCGTTGACAAAAATATTTATGACAGATATCAAAAACATTATTAAAAAATAATTAAAAAATTATTTTTCTTTTACATGCTGCTCGTAGAAAACACTAATGTGTAACGCTCTGAATTTATACAGACTTCCTAGAGCTCTGATTGGCTGGAATAGCTGTAAATCAAATATCAGTCAATAAACGTTCTCTATTCCCTTCTCTGATTTATCCAATCAGAGAAAGGCAGCTTCATAAGTATACTCAATTCTGATTAGTTTTTCATCAAAAAATCAGATTATGGGCAGGTAGTCTTCTCTAATTTGGGTAATCAGATTGCGTAGATTTCAAACCCTTTTTACTGACTGGTTGAAATGTAACACCTAATTCAGAGGGCATAGTGACCCCGAAAGTCTGTGAAGGGTTCCATTTAGGGACTATGATGTGAGATTATGATCCTCCATGGGGTAAGTAGATGCCCTGTTGGAACTCCCATGAATAATTTTTGCATATATAAGGTGTGTGGAGGGTCGTGATCTACGCTAGCCCACACAAGTAATTAAAGACTAAGGTTGTCCTAGGTAGGTAGAGTTAATATAAGTGGTTAGTATACCTCCAAGCCAATGGATCAGACTGGCAAAGAGAGGCCTAAAAGCCCCCAAAGTATACAGAGTTTTATGTAGTTGGGGTGAGGTGGTAGAGGGGGTCATAAACCACCAGCACACAATATGTTATTAACTGAGTCCCTGCTGGGTTGAAAGGACATTAAGGTTAGTATTTAGTGTGTTTTATACAGGTCTCTTCCATGTACACATTAGGCAGGCTGTGAGAGCACATTAAAGCAAACGCCTAGTGATCAACCTCACTTCTACATGTGAGTGCCATGTAATAACAGCACTAGAGGGCTTGTAAAAATGCCTACTAAGCAAAAGCAGACTAGCAGGCATTTTAACTTGGGGAACTTAATTGAACCATTAATGTCCAGCTTCAGTAGTGCCCAACATTTTGCTATACAGGGTCAAACGGCACCCTCTCTAATTCTTGCAGCTTATATAGTTGCATGTAAGCTTCCTTCCTCTGTCCTTTGGAGTAGGTGTGCATGCAAGTGTCTGGTAATGATTTTCACCGGGTCTTTTAAATAAATACTACACAGATGTGTGAATTCCATGTCACTTTGAGGTATCAATCTACATTTATTATCGGTTCTCACTACAGTCATCAAGCTTTTCTCATTAACCATCGATCCACAACCCTGCTACTGCCACAGTTGGAAAATAATTATCGAGAATACTACAAAGAAAACACAACAGGTAATTGCAAATACTTGTGATAATGTCTGTCCCATCAGGTGTGACCTTGAAAACTAGTATGTTTTCCATTGGCGCCAATGTGAGCACTGGCAGATGAATTTGCCACCTACAAACTTCCTGTGCATTTAAAGTCTCCTCCCACCTAAGGAAGCAGGTAACTGAAATGGTAGATTCCACAGCTGCATAACTGCATATTATTATTATTATTATTATCTTTATTTATATCGCGCCAAAATATTCCGTAGCGCTGTACAGGGGGTTAGTACATGGCAAAAAACAAACTTAACACCTTAAAGAATGGAGGGCCCTGTTTTTAAACATATAATCAAATGTACATAGTGCTTGTTTTCAAGACACTGACACACAATTGAAAACTCACAAACTTACAATAAAAATAATATGTTAGAGGCGGTATTATTTTTTTTACATTCCCCAAAAAATTAACTAATTTTAAAGTGTAGCTTTTCAGAAGTTATTTTACATTGTTTACCATATTGTTTTTTTAACCCTTTCAGTGCTAGAGGTTCCAGACAATTTCCTTACCCAGCAGGCCATGCATGTCTACAACATGTTGCTATGCATCTGTTCCTTCCAACTTATTTGTATTTAAATATGGACAATTATATATATTTTTTTTCAGTAGAAATCCAGCTTTTTGCTGGCTTATTTGTTAAATTTGGCTGAATGTAAAACAGAAAAGAAAAAAAAGAATAAAGCTGACAATTTAAATAAAAAAAAAATGTTTTGTTTTATTTGGTACTTTGTACTTTGACTAAAGCCAATATGGTCAGTGAAAGCTTAACAAATAATCAAATCTCTGGATCCACAGACAAGTTTTCTTGATTAAACATAATAAATATACCCAGTACAATAATAAGCAAGTATATCCCCATATGTCAACATAAACCTATAAAACTATATATTCTCTGAAAGTACAGACCCTAGACAGTTAAAAAATATCCAACATATTTAATTTCCCTAAAAAAATCCAAATCAAATTTTTTTTTTGCTGCTAAAATCCAATATTTTTTACATTTTGCAAAATAAATCACATATAATAGTTGTGGTAATTTGCGAGTTGTCGTCACACAATGTTAAAATTTACGGGCTTGCGCATGCACAATGAGCGCTGGACACGCTCATCACAAGGCCTGTAACGTAGAGGGGGGGGGGGGGGGGGACGCTTGCAATGAGTGCCGAAGGCGCTCATTGCAAGGATCGCAATTAAGAAGGGGGGAGAGGCTCTGAACGGCTTACAAGTTACAGGCTTTAAAAAAATGATAGGTTTAATGTCCACCATTTTTTTCAAGCCCGTAACTCGAAAGGCGTTCGGGGGTCGCCAAAAAAGTCAATCGATTAGAAAATTAGCTTACAACCTCACACACAGCACAGGGGGAGAAGCTGGGAGCCTGTAAGTGAGGTTGCAAGCTTATTTGCTATTTCATTGGCATTTTTTCCCAAGCCTGCAAAGGGTTTCACACCCGTAAATAGAAACAGGAGCACATGGGAGGGAAAGGGGGTAAAGAGACACAGGGGTGAGGGGGAAAGAGAAAGAGACACAGGGGAGAGAGATAAGGAGAAAAAAAAACAGGGGAGGGAGAGGGGGCAAAGAGACACGGGAGTGAGAAACAGACACAGGGGAGGTGCACAGTGTGAGGTGCTCATTGCGAGGCACAAAAGTTTACGGGATGGCCGACGCATGCAATGAGTCGCAAAGCTGAAGGTGCTCATCGCAAGGCCCGCAAGTTAGAGGGGGGAGAGCCTCTCATTGTGTGGCAAACAGCATTGTCCGTTTCCTCCTCTGCCACCCCCAGCAATAAGTTTATTTTTAGAAATTCCACAACTTTATATTGTCATTTTTTTAATTTTTTTTACAAAACCTGGTGGGTGAGTCCCCAATTAAATAACCTCTAAATTAAAATGATACACATGACCAATACTTCGCTATTAACAAATGTGGCTAATAATCACAATTTATATATTCTCTTGAAACATCACCTATGGTTGATAAGGCACCAAAATAAACTATCTGTCAACATTATGAACTTCTCTAGGTGTGCAGAGGTAGACTGGAAGAAACCAATATAATAATAAAATATGGTTATAGATCAGATGTGGTAGATCTTCAAACTTTAAAGGGCCACTGAACTCACCCTAAGTGCTCTTTGTGGTGTGAAAGAGCACAAGATTGTATGTTAAAAAGTTATATTATGTTTAATTGCACTAAGAACAGTTAAAAAATCTGCCCACTGGCTGTTGCATTAGTAATGAACAGAAACGCTGTCCAGCACACACTGTGTGAGGCTTTATGGGAGAAAGCTGTGATTAATACCACAACTTATCCATGGCATCAGGTTACACTGCACTGACCAGTTAACCCATATATTTCCTGAGATATCAGTGTTCCATGCTAGCACAGATAGATGTGGTAAGGGTTACATTTTTGTGTGCTTGGATCACTGCACAAAGAAATAACCCCCCTCCTCCTGAGTTGGTCTGCATAGCTCTTATTCCAAAGAGGAAAGAGAGCGGAAACCTGAAATTTCTGAGAAAAATTTATTATAAGGTCTGTTCCCCTCAAACTGGAAATATAAGCAGTCTGACAAACACATTGCCATTGACTTGAACACGGGACACGCCCCGCAACCTGAATGGTTGCAGTAATGAAGCACACATGGGAGCAGGCTGTGAGCAGACTTTCACACATATATACACATATTGTATTTCTCAATGAAAAAAATCATTTATTTCAAAAATTCAAAAAGCATTTCAACATGCTTTTATGAGATCCTTACAGTTATGTGGTCCAAACTGCGCTGAATTAAGTGCCCATTTAATGACATTTTTTTATGTCACTTTAGTGGATTTCTGCCCTTATCAAGCACTCTTGTTTGCATCTGCACCAGTACTTTATTTGTAGAATGGCCATTATTAAAAAAGTTCTGCCAAGAATGATGTTACAAGGTGATGTAAATTGGAGATTTAAAGGGACCACTGATTATATTTATAGAATGCTTGTATGAAGCACTTGTCTTGATAATAGCAACATATTTTTTGTTTTTGAGTTTCAAATAAAAATATGTTTTAAAATCGATAAACATTGTATTTTATTTTGCTTTAATGTCAGCAGACATTTTCTTTTGTTTTTAACAGGTTGAAACACCTCGGAACAAATGTGGATTCAGAAAAGATACAGCTGAAAAAAAATTGTCTGCAAATAATCATTTAACAATAGAACTAAATAGAAGAGAAGCCCCGGTAGAAGCACACCCCTCCTCAAGTTACAGCCAGACCAGCAGTCAAAGATGGAAGCCCGAGACACAGAGTCTGCTAAATGTCAGATTTTGTCTAAAAATAGTTTTTGTCCAATAATTTGCAAACTAGTCCTTCAAGATTCTTCTGAATGACATAACTCAGTTGTCACAACATCACAGTGGACACACCAACACTTCTTCTGTGATAGTGGAGAAGAGAATTCAACAAGTATTTTTCATGAAAGGGCAGACATTTTCTAACTTACAACAATAAATGTACTATTTTGTAACCTTCCCTTCACCAGTACCATGAACATTACTATTACAGTGGGCAATGCCATTTAAAGTGACACGGGACATTCATGTTTATCTAGAATAATGTAATGTAAATCAATATATAACAATTGCATGGTAAAAAGTGATTGAAAAATGTTGTTTACAAGGCTTTGGATCCACCCCTTTACAGCAGTGATGGGCAACAGGGAGCCCTTAAGACACTTACCACGTATCAACCATCTATTCTCTAGAGTGGGAGAGCATGTCCTTCTTCAACAATTACAACAATACCGAGACATCTCACAACTAGTAAATCACTATTTTGTGCACTCAGAAACACATAGAATATATTAGAGTCTTGTGCATTGTCTGCGACGTCACACGCAGTCCGACATAGCAGGGACACGGACACAAGGTCTGGAGGCTCTAGAATTATTGAATTGGGATACTAGCATTTAATAATAGGAATGCCCATATAATTGCTGGTAGTCCCGTCAGCTTTCCCGATAGCGTTAACTATTTATGCCCATACAATTTGCTGGTGATTTCGCCAGTGTTCCCTAGAGTACATAAGCATAAGGACAGGGCAATTATAGGGTTATCCCGTGTTTACAGATTAATGATTTTGTCTTACGTATTGCCAAGAGTGGGTGGTGACTTAAGGAGGAAGATTTATAAACTAATGTTATCCACTACGCTACAATAATTATACATGAGGGGATGTAACCCTAGCAAGAGAACCTATTTGGGTGACAATTAGATCTATTAAAAGCAACCTTTGAGCGGCTTAATCAATACATTAATAAAATATATGTCACACAGAGGCAATGGATCACAGTTCCTAAAATTTCTCTGTGTTTTATGTATGTTATGAGCCAATCTCATATAGATGAGGTTAATAGGCTAATGTATCTTATCCCTGCAGTCGAACACTGAAGAGTTTAGGACTAAAACTCTCTTATTCCAAGTTTTATTCATCAAGAGTGTATATAGTTTATCTTAGAGGAAAATGTTAATGTTTTTTTGGTCCTTACCTCTGCCTGATAGACCATAAGTCATATTCACTATCTCTGTGCATCCACATTCTCTATGATCCACCTCTTCTCAGTTAGCAAGATACTAACGTCCTACATTGTGTTTTGTAGTAAATAAATATCCACAGAATATTTAAATATAATTTATAGGTAATAGATAATATCCATTTATGAATACATACCACGTTTTACCATATCTGCTGTTTTTATAATATATGCATAGAGATGTATAATCAAATATAAGTACATATTTTTTCTTGAAGTGTGAAATTATTTGTCTTCCCTTAAAGTCATTATAGGCAGCCACGTAATTATTTACTTAATAGAGCTATTAAAATGTACTTTTATAAAATATCTAAAAATACCTTCCATCATCAAACTTTCATTTTGTTACTGGATCAACAACTATTCAGGCTATTTATTATGCTGTAGTTGCTGTCTTTTTGTGTGTATAGCACAATGCTCTGTTTTAACAACGCATTTGAATGCAGTGGGCTCCCTGGATTATGGCCTGGCCAAGCCCTATTGCTTTATTATTACTCCCTTTTCCGTGGGATGAGCAACAGACTGTTCTTATATGCTAAAACAACCCAACAAATAAAAAAACTAAAAAATTAGCTTTCCATAAGAGCCAATAAATGCACTGGAATCAGTTGCTGCCGCATTCCCAATGTGCCTATACAAATCCTCCTCCCAGTAGTTCACTGGAAACTAAAATGGTAAATTCCATATCATCAAAAATTACATATAAACTTAATACAAATTAGAGGCTGTGTTTTTTTTTACATTTTAAAAACGTGTTGCGTATTTTCAAGTTAAGTTCTTCAAAATGGAGGTATTTTGACCCCAGCGGTCCTTTTATGCACTTTCGTGGTAATATCAGACATTGTTTCAGTCTAAATAGTAAGAAGCTCCCTTTGTGGAATGGCCATTAAAACCCAGCACAATCTCTCTCAGAATATCATTCTGTAGGTTTTATTGTACATGTACAATCTTCCCACTATTGGGGGTCGTTGTATCCAAATGTAAGAGCTTACAGTTGTAATCTGAAATACAAACAGTACCTTGCAAAGGAGATCAAGAATAAAGTGCACTTATTCAATGAGAAGAGGCCTCAATAATGAAATAACAACAGGAAAATACATAGAAAGAAATGCCAAAAAGCCCAAGTAAAAGGCATCCAGAACATAAAAGGAGTACATTAGTTTTAAGGAAAAATTATAAAGGAAAAAAATAATACATATAAAAAAAATCTGTTATTAGTCCAAAATACTAGATTGTTTTGATATGAACAGTCAAAAGAATCTAAAGACACTCAGAGCCTCTCTCGCACCCTGGCTCTGCAGGTCTGAGCTTCCACACAATCAGTCATTTAGAGTCTTTTAGCAGCATCCTGAGCCGTGCACAGAAATGTCCTTGAGGTTAATGTAATCCCCTTGTGCGGCAAGAGAAGAATATCCGGGACCCCTTGATTCCATCATCCTCTCAATAAGTACTCTGAGTAAAAACAAAAAACAAAACAAAAAGGCATAAATAAAAACAAAATACGTAAAACCCAATGAATCCAACTTATTTGAAGGGAAATACGGGGCTCCTCAATTATATTTTGTGCAAATATTTATACATTTTAAAAACAAAACTATGTTGATAATTTAGGAGTTCGATATCCCTTTAAGATTAGTAACTTTTTCACACACATACTTATGTACATATATAACACATACACACACTTCAACATCATGAATCTTACCTGCATTGATGGCCTGATAATATTTACAAAACTAGAAACATGTGAGTATTTACATTTAAAAGGCAATAGAAAATGTGTGAAGTATGGTACCATTCAAAATTATATTGGAAAACAAATACTTTCACAATTCAGTGTAAGCAGCTTAAAACAGATAGAAATGACTATGTTATGTCTATGAATCCTCTTAATTGACGCCTCATTCAGCATTATTTCAGTAACTTGCTTTATACACACTAACCTCATAGATTCATTGATGTTTTTATTCTCTTTTACAGAAGTCTCTGTCCACCCAATGAAGTTGTGCTCTTTGCTGAACATGTCAATCTCATCTCTGGTCACTGCCCATGGAGAGAGGTCACACTGCAATAGGGGAAAAAACAAAAAAACATTTAGGCCCAGACTGATCAAAGGGCAAATCACTTTGGAGATATAAAATTCTATATTAGGTATTCACCGGTAGCGAACATATTCGTATTTATGTGGTGTATTGGCTGTTATAATGGATGGCGAATGCGCAGTACATAGCGTATCTAGTAATGATTTTCAATTTGAGGTGCATCACATAATAGCAAAAAGCAATTTTACATATATATGGCTCCCGTAGCCAAGTTGAGGTTATGAGAGTCCTCTTCACAGGAACCATTGAAATGGATATGATATACATATGTAAAATTTCATGGAAGCTGTGCTCTAAAAAGAGAAACCCATAAAAAATGTTTTTACTGACTTACACCCAGGGGGTATGCCTGGAGCTTGCAGGGGACTCCAGAAGTCTTCATAGAAATGCTACAGCACGCTATACTAGCCCTAACATCTGCCAATATCCCTATTTATCCATCTTAACACCTTCCTATGACAGTAAATAAAAAATAAAGCTGGGAGTTTATGACCCGCTATCCTCTATGAGCCTGGGTATTCCCTGGGATTCACCCCAACTAAAGAATAACCATGGGATTCTTATGGACCCCCATGGCACCAATTCTAACCTGTTACCATGGGGTTAATACCCCTACAGAGCCATATGGTATACTAAACTACTACCATGAGGGTCCTCATGGACCCCCATAACACATATAACCCATATACAATGTGGGTGGACTCCGATTCAGGCACTTCAAGTGAAACAGGTTGCCCGTTACTGCTTTACCGGTTCCTTTAAAAACTACCAACTTCACTGACATGTCTTCTAAAAACCTATGTGTTGGATTTCCACACAAAAAAATAAAAATAAAAAATCTACGTTTGCCTGGGACTTTGTCCAAATAACGCCTCACAGAAATTAAACACTGGTCCTGAATGAGTGCAGAGAGCACAAGAGACCGTGTTTGTCTGAGATATGTAAAATAGTGTATTAGTAAGCAAGTTTTGATCTCCAGATTTCAGTTCAAATCTCAGTCTACAAATCCTCAGTTTTTTGCACACACAATCACCCCATCTTTACTAATAATATGCTAATTAAATGGATCACTGTAAAGCCAAGAGAACATGGATTATTATTTTCCTTAATAACTTCTTTGAAACAAAAATCGGCATCTGAAAAAACAAATTTAATAAAAAACAAACAAAAAAACTTAAGTTTAGTATTTCACACTTAAACATATTTGCACCCTTCTGGATATCTAATAGGGGCCATAAAGAAGCAGGAATATTAGATAAGGATTTCCATAGGCCAGGAAGAGAGAGTGACAGTTCAGAGTGATAGAGGATGAACGAGAAGAGAAGACAATTCTGTTGCTCTGAGACAGGTCTAGAGTTTACCTGGGCAGAAAAGTATGCAAAGTTGGGAAGGTGTTTTAGTAGGAGAGAGTAGAAATCCGATAGGAAGGCATTGTGGTAGAGTGGCACTAGTAGAGTGATGGTAATAAAGTGCAACTATGAGGAGTGGATGGGAGGGAAGTAGATGCTTGAGTCCTGAAGGAGAATATTGCTGGTAGTCAATGATCTTAGGCGAGGAAAGATAATGATGTTAGCTGGTTCGGTGTTTAAAAGTGTACATGACCATTACAGTGCTCCTTTAACCCTACAATGGATATTAACGTTGTGTTTCTGCACTACTATAAGTATTTATAGATAGAAGCAATGCCATTCACAGACTGAGTCTTAGTTATATCATCTTTATATACAGTACATACACAATTATGACTAAAATTGTATATTTCAACAGTGAAATGTATTCAGACTAGTAGACATCACCTTGTTGGCTAGTAGTATACATGGCACCGGGTCACCGTTGGGCAGTGTCACTTTACTGTCCAGGTCTTCTTTCCACATCATGCTGTTCCTGAAGGAATCAGCATTTGTAAGGTCAAACATGATGACACAGGCTGATGCCTGTTTGTAATACAGTCTGGTCATAGAGGTAAATCGCTCTTGTCCTGGAAATAAATAAGAGGGGCAGCATATAAATGTACTGATGTAGCAAACATTCCTTAAAAGGACACATAGGACTCATCTTGTTATATAGAAATAATAGAAATCAATGTAAATGCATTAAGAAAGACCCCACAATGTTTGTTTTTTGTTACACCAAGGTATCTATGCTAGCTTGTTAAAAATAAAAACAAATCCACAGGTTGTAAAGGGCTAATGTCAAGGGTTGTGAGTATCTAGTTCATCTCTTTTTTGGGAGGAGGTTGAGGCAGACCTAGTACCTGAAGCAAGTAGCATCAGTTTTTTTTTTTTATCTTTGAAATTTTTGTTTTAATACAAGCAAATCATAAGCACAAAACAAAACAAAAAAAAGTTAAGAATATTCATGTAAAAAAATACAAAAAAAAAATATATATAATAAATTGGATGTTGCTTGCATTACAGTATACAATAAAAGTAATACATCATGTAATTTGTAAGAAACACAAGTATAAAGCGCCAGGTAAATATATAAAGTTCCTTATACATTATGTCTATGTCATAATGCAAAATGTTGTAGGGGTTCAGTACTCTTTAATCTTGCGTCCAGTGAAATGTCTAAACCCATATTCCATAAAACCAGATCTCTTCTCTTCGTTTCTGAAGGCTCCCAGATGTTATGTTAGTATTGGGCAAGAAGACCAATTTTATAAGAGATTATCCCCTTTCTAATAATTAGCCAAGATACTTATTTATAACTAACAAGCGGTTAGGATTGTTCTGGATACTGTTAATAATTGTATAATTGACTTTCACCCATCTTTGCTTATGCTTCTAACACCCATTATCAAGTATGTACCAAGTGAACAGTATTAGTAGCTGTGTAAGCTGTGGGCATAAAACATTTTTGGGAACATCTGAATTTTTTTTATGAGTACATGAATCCATTTTGCATTTCTTTCATCACTTTCTCAAAGCTTGTGTTTTGACTAGTAATGGAGAGATGGGTGGAGAAGGAGGGAAAAGAGCCATTGTAAAGAATTAGATACAGTTGAAATAGACACAAGACCCATTCACTCTCACTGGCCCAGAAGCAGACCCCTTGCATGATTTACTGTAACAATAGCTCTCCAGAAACGTAAATACCTACACACACACACACCATCTCCACCAATGTATTCAGGGTCCTGCGTGGGCGTCAACATTATTTTTTTGTTCTATTTTAAGAAGTTAATGAACATCCTTTTCCTGCTTAACTATGCTCAAACTAATATTTTTTTTTTTTACATTGTGTGGAGGCCCTTTAAGCAGGAACAGTAGTTGTATCATTTAGCATTTCCCATATTGTGCTCTAGTATGTATGAATTGAATTTTGTCTTTTTGATGCACTCAGCCATGGGATATTCATGACTCCTACTGAAAAGCATAAATCATGTTTACTTTTAATCCATGGTAATGGGGGCTTAGAAAAATGCAATGGAATCAGTTGCATCAAACTAGCAGCTATGAAATTTATATTTGAAGCTGATAATTGTTTAGTGTATTTAAAGAGTGTTATTGGCATATTCTGGCTACTTTGTGATTCCAAATAAATTTAGTAAAGACTTGTTGAATTTGTATGAGGGTTTCAGGAGGAGGGATTCTGTCTGGTAAAGCTCTAAACAGATAAAGTATACTGAATAAGGAATTCATCATCATTAATGGAAACTGATCCCGCAACACAAGTTTGCTTTGGTTAGCAATGTTTATTGGCATTGTAGAATATATAGTTGTATTCATTTTTAGGCCAGAAAAAAACTAAACTGGATCAGCAGTTTCAAAAAACTAGGTATTGAAATATGGTGATTTGTTAGGATAAGAATAATGTTGTCAGCATAAAGTGCCAATTTATATTGTTTCTAGAATGCCAAGACATTTTAGATCAGTATGTCTCCGGTCTGCAATGGCTAGAGCATATAATATTGGGATAGGGGACAATCTTGTCTTGTACCCCCTTGTATTTCTAGTGAAGCAGACCTAAGACCCATTGTGCAAATATGTGCTATTGGATTTAAGTAAAGGGCTGATATAGCCTTGATGAGTTCAGTCAGGAAACTATAGTGAGCTTGAGTGGCAATTAAATGGATTGGACTATATTATCAAATACCATTTTGTTGTAAAGTGATAAACCTATGTACATTATCGGGGTTAAATATCCATGGACAGAGAGGACAGAATTTACTTTCAAGAAAAAGGACATAGCCAAGCCTTTAATAAAATAAAAATGTGTATTTGTAAATGTTAACTAGACTAACATTTGCAAGGCTTTTATATCAATTTTAAATAAAATACTGGTTTATGTCAAAGGACCATAGTGGATTGGGAGCAATCTCCAGGTGTTAGTGAAGTTCACATCAACATTAGCAGCTGTTTAGGCCATGGAGACTAGTATATTTTTAGGTAAAATCGAAATCCAGACCTCTGACCCACTTGTGCCGGACCATAGCTTTAAATAAGCTATTTAAAATTGTTTCTGATCCTTGACCTAATTTTCACAAATACATCTGATGAATTTAAAAAATAAATAATTAACATTAAAAAAGGACCACTGGAGTAGTATGGATCAAACTAACATTAAGAAAAAATAAAATAAATTCTGAGCCCCTAATTCCCAGTGCTTAACACAACTTCAGTATCTTAGAAAAATAAATAAATGAAAAAAATTGGGAAAATTTTATTATTTTAACTTTCAGAAACAATGTCACTTTAAAAAAATTCCTGCTAATATCTAGGACAAAGGAGAATAGTTGCGGTAGAGACAGGCTTGTGATCCTCAGTGGGATGCCTCCTGTTTGGAAGACACAACTAGTCTGGTGCCCCAAACCTGACTAGCTGTTCCTTCCAGACAGGAGACATCCCACTGAGGATCACAAGCCTGTCTCTACCGCAACTATTCTCTTTTGTCCTAGATATTAGCAGGATATTTTTTTTTTAAAGTGGCACAGTTTCTGAAAGTTAAAATAATAAAGGTTGTCCAATTTTCCTTTTGAAGACAAATATTAGCATATATTCAAATGAGAAGGATAAAATAATTTTAAGGGAATTTGCTCTGTTAATGTAATTGCATTAAAAATATAAAAAGCATTATTGAATTAAGGCAAAACTAAATCAAAGGGTCTACGTTACCATAAAATAATTGTTTTTACATTATGTACACATTGTATTATCTAGATTTTCTAATGTGAATGAATCCTGGGAAATTCCAGGTGGTTGTTGAATGTATATGCAAATGAGCATCTCACACACAACTAGCTGCTTTCATGTGCTAACTAGGATTACAGTCTGTATGCCCATCTCTCTACTGGCCAAAATGAAAAACAAGCAATGTTATCTGTCAGACCTCTCTCCCAGCCTTATCAAGTAGTCTGACATTCACAAAATGAATTCTAAATATTTCTGTAATGATTTACAGTAGAGAAAAACTGCTAGTACCAGTTATAGGTAGTTTGTAAGGCTCTTTAAAATGCAGTGTATTACATGTAGTATCAGCTGGTTTAAAAATATTCTTGATCTAATAGATGATGACCATAAGCTTTGGAGGTAATCACCTGGTTGCAGATCAACAAAAAAAAAGTTTGAGAGTCACTGCTCTAGAAGTCTAATATGGAAGGTCTAGACCATTGGTCAGCAAGCTATTGGGTCCTTTGTCATCCCCAAAAGTGTCAGTTTACTTTTTTTAAAATATACAAGAAGTGTAACATTTTAAACATATGACAACGTGCCATTTTATATGAGATTGCAGACCCCTGTAACAGTGTGCTAAAAGGGAAGATTACCTTCTAGAAATGATTGCACACTTATGGCTTACATACCTGCTGCTGTTAGTCTCTTACATACGTCATTCATATTTTTGCCCAGTGGGGTTTAAAAAAAAAAGGGGAAATAAATAACTAAATAAATAAATAAGGAATAAAAAAGGAGTCATCTTGGGTGTTTGAGCATTTATAGCTTCTCTTATCATATTTAGTCTAAAAAAAGGGTATTGCCTTCACCACCACTTTCTGCAATGTGACCAATGGTTTCTGATTGGTTGTGTGCAAAAATATTTCACAAATTGAAAGTCTGTGCAGAATAAATAAGTTTACTATACTGCAGGCCACTTATTTCAGGAGCCACAACCTCAATAGGACCATAAAAAGACACCTTTTATAAATGATTAAAAATGTGTCACAGGAAATATAATACAGAATTATTCTGAAGTAGATGGGGTTTAAAAATGAAACAGAACTCAATAAACAATGTTGCAATGTATTTTGAGGAAGCTTGATCGGTTATCACTGAAACAAAAAGCACAGCTTCCGGTGTGTAACTTTTCAACATGTATAGTTACATGGACTTTTGTATCCATAAACTCTCTCTTCACCATAGTTCCATACATGCACAATCCAAACAGATCTCTGAAATCTCAAAATACCGCAGATTGTACAAGAAAAACAAATTTCTAGTCATCATGTGACAAGGAGACAAAATATGTGATCAAATCAGGGTGCAACTTAGCCCTCTTGTATATAGAGCATTACACACACACATATATAGTTGTGAGCATACGAGTTGTTGCTAATGCTTGCGGGCTCGCATAGCCAAAAGGCGCTCCTTGCCAGCAACTGCAGCCCTCGCAAAAAAGTACGAGACACTTTACGTCCAATTACGAACTCGCAAAAAACGGCCGCAACCCGCGGACATGAAAAAATGAAAAACACAAGAAATACCCACAACACATACATAAAAAGCTTACCTACAGCAAGAGGGAGCATCCAGGACCTCAAAAATGAAGTTACACCTCAATTTAACTAAAAGTTAAAAAGAGTTTAGACACTAAAAAAATTCTCTAAACGAGAGAAAAATGGCCGCCAAACAAAACGAAAACGAGGACCCAAAACACCACGAAACAGCTACGGATATCCCGCCACAGCCTCATACCACACATTAGCCGCCATTTTAGAACAATAACTTATACAATGTGGAAGTACACAACTACGCTAACGGTTTTGTCTCGCGCACGCACACTATTACACTACACACATTCATCACGCTTACACAGCAGCTCCACACCACGAATGCTGCAGCAACATCAAAACAGATTGCCAGCTCTTCAACACAATGCTTCAAAATAGGTAAAGTATATTACTTTATTAATGTATTATTTATTTGATTATTATACACCAAACAGCATTAGCTCACTTACAATTTCATTGCCGTAATTTTTTGACGGGCAATTCGCTAGTATATATATTTGTGGGCACATTTGTGTGTCCCAGCTCAACTTCCCAGAATGCAGTGTAATAGCTGTTTAACTCTGAATTCTGAGCTGGAAGGAGGTTTTTTTTTTTTCTTACTTTAGACATTCAAATGTGAACACAGATGTACTTTTTATTTACTATATATATATATATATATATATATATATATATATAAAAATACACATACATACATACACACACACACACACACACACACACACTAGGCTGAGGGTGAATGTGATTTGTCAGAGAATTTACTTTGAAAAAGTGCACATTCCCTTTCCAAAACGATGAACATGAAGAAAAAGATGGCACAATCATTTTGAAACAATTTACACAATTCTCCAAGTCCAGCATCATCTATCATGTAGGCTTTATCTGAAATCACTAAACTCTTGATAACTTCACAGTATTCATCCATAGCATAACTATAATGCTTTTCATGCACATAGGAGTTGGTCCATATCTCAGTAATGTATTAAACCTCTATACAGTCATTTAGCAGCAACAGTGCTCAACACTCACTTGGACATTATTAAAAAAAGGGAACGTGACAAGGATGCCCACTCTCGCAATTGAACTTGGCCCGTATCCTTGAACTTTTATAAAAACAGTATTGAAGGCAATTATACATACACCGGAAACTTACAAAATAGCAGCATGTAATGATAATAATATGATCTTATCAGTAACCAATTTACACATTTTCTTTTGACATTTGTTAACTCTTCAGCTTTGTTTTTTATATATTTATATATTTGAAACCTTTGCATCTGACCAAGAGCATAATTAAGTAGGAAAAAAGCCATACAGCCAGATTCAAAAAAATAAAAAATAAAAAAGGAACGCCTCTACTGGGACCTGGATGAATCCATAACACTTAGGTAGAAACTATGTGTGATAGAGAGCTATTCTGGAGTGCTGTAGTTGCATTTCCTGAAGCAAGAACTCAATTATTTATGACAGATAATTATTTTATAGAAAGGGGATCTGATCATTCTAGGTCTTATCTGTCCAACCAAAGATGTGTTTGACTTTTTTTATTCCTATTTAAAAGCATCTGCCTCCCGGATTGTGTGTGTGTGTGTGTGTATACACACACATATACATACATACATACACACACAGTAAACTCTCGATTATCCGCTATTCCTCTTATCGGGACTCTCAAGCAACCAGCATCCGTGTATTTTCCCCGTCAACCGGAAACGCTCAAGCAATCCGCATCTTTTTGCGGAACCGGCAAATTCCGTATCCGGAATTGTTGCTGCGCCACCGGAATCTCGGATAACCAGACTGACCAAAGCACATCTGGACATTAAATGACCTTGGATTTGGAGGTGAGTCACTATATTTTTCATCATTTAAAGTGGCAGTGTGCTTGTGGACACAGTTTGGGCATTGTAAAATAGATTTTTTTTCTAATTTTATTAATTACCATCTTAGTTTTGAGGAATGTACCGTACATGTACAGTATTTTTATGTCAATAGGGTTTTTATTGTAAACAATCATTAAGATCACCAAGCAGCATTTCAAAGAAAGTAACATAGCATACAAAATTAATATTGTACTGTATACCATTGCTAGAGATTGTATAAAATAAACTGTGGTACATACAAAATACTGTATGAAAATTATGATTAATTTTAGCCCAAAGACTTAATGATTGTCCCATTTTATTCCAATGGGGAATGTACAGTATCTATTCATCTATTTATCTACAGTATATATCCATATACAGTATCTATCTATGCGTATCTATCTACGCATTCATCTATCTGCTCATCTGTAACTTTTTGATTTGATGAGGCCAAATTGGAGACTTATTTTATTTATTTTTTTACAGAGAGTGTCCTTTCTAAAATCGACCCAAAACGGTCTTGCGACCACAAAAATGGCAAAACAAGTCCTAAATAAGCACAAAGGTGTTGTGCTGAACATCAAGCAGAAGATGGAAATATGCCAGAAGCTCAACAAAGGTGAAACTCGTACAGTGCTCATAAAAGGTAATGTTGGTTCATCAACAATCTATGACATTAAGGCAGAGAGTGGAAAGAGCGTGGAGAGGCATCATACTCTTCATGAACCGAAAATGGAATTGCTTGACCAGGCCCTGTATGAATGGCTTTTGCTAAAAAGGTCTGAGGGTGGTTATACATCTGGACCCATGTTGCAGGAAAAAGCGAGAGAATTTCATGAGAGAATGAATATTGAAGGTCAGTGTTCACTTTCAAGTGGTTGGCTTACCCGATTCAAGGTTCGTAATGGCATCCGAAAGCTGGACTTGTCAGGTGAACAGAAATCAGCGGAAGCTGCAGCTTAATTTCATGATGTTTTTAGTCAATTGGTAGCAGAAAATCACCTGACCCCCCGAGCAGATTTATAATGCTGATGAGACTGGATTAATGTGGAAGTGTCTGCCCAATTCTACTTTGGCTGGTGGTAATGAGACAGTAGATCACGGGTTCAAGCTAAATAAAGAGCATATAACTGTGCTGGTTTGTGCAAATGCATCAGGAAATCATAAGCTTAAATTGTGTGCGATTGGCAAATTTGCTAAACCAAGGTGCTTCAAAGGCATAACTAACCTCCCTGTAGATTACCATGCACAGAGTAACAGTTGGATGAACGCAGACATTTTTAACAAGTGGTTTCATTGTTCTTTTGTTTCCAGTGTTAAAAAACATTTACGAAAGAAAGGAATACGGGAGAATAGTAAAGTTTTGTTGCTCCTGGATAACTGTTGGGGCACATCCTCCTGCTGAACAGCTCGTTAAGGGCAAGATTTTTTGTACGTTATCTTCCACCTAACGTTACAAACCTGATACAACCAATGGATCATGGAGTGATACAGAATGTAAAAACGTTCTACAGGCATGACTTCATGCGGAAACGTACTACTTTTGATGGGACAATTGTAGAGTTTCCGAAGATATATAATCTGAAAGATGCTATCTACACAGTCAGGTGTACATGGGATTATGTGGCAAAGGAAACATTAAAGAAATGTTGTAGAAAGTGGTGGCTAGCCGTCATGCCTGAGGAATCCTCTGCCTCCGTAGACTTAGAGGAGGTTCAAATCAATTGTTCAGCTGTCAATAGCAGAGTTTATGACAAAATATGTGAGTTAGTGGACTCTGCCAACGTCAAAATTAATTTGTCTCAAGATGAACTGAACGACTGGTTTGCTGTGGATTAAGCTATTCCAGTCACTCATACACTAAAAACAAAGAAGATATCATAGAAGGTGATGTCAATCGTGGAAAAAAGAATGTCGCAGAGGAGGAAGAGAGTGATGATGACAACGGTTGCAAGGTGAAAAAAGTATCCTGGAAGAGAGCTACTGTAGCATTTGAAACTGTAATAGCTTTTGCAGAACAGCAAACCTTCTTCACTTCCCATGCAGCTGCATATCATGCAAAACCTGACTTTGCAGAAGAGGTGTTAGGCCTCAAAGCAAGGTGATATTCGTTCATTTGTACAGAAAACGGCACCCAAGTCTAGTAGTACAACATCTTCTACAAATGAAGATCTAACACTAATCGCTTCCACTACTCCTGGTCATATTCCAGCTAAATTGTCAGCAGATCCTGATGATGACTGGTTTTCTGTTCCTGAAGGAGTCCTAGTAGGAGACAAAGCTGTTGGAGATCCTGATGTTATGTCTATGCAGTAAACTTTCTTTTTTAGTTCATTGAAGTGAAATATATATGTATGTTATTGTTGTTATGCTCAGTAGTTTAATCACTGACATTTAATACAGTATGTGCTGTACACTGCATTCCAAAAAGCTACAGTAATTTTTACAGTGCAATAAAACTGTAATGAACATGCCCACAACTTTGAAGATGTTTTTTTTTATTTTTTATTGTGAAGCGAACAACAAATAGGACAAGAAAACAGAAAAAGTTAATGTGAATAACTATTCACCCCCCTAAAGTCAATACTTTGTAAAGCCACCTTTTGCGGCAATCACAGCTCATCAAGTTGCTTTGGATAAGTCTCTATGAGCTTGCCACATCTTGGCACTAGGAGTTGTGCCCATTCCTCCTTGCAAAACTGCTCCATCTCCTTCAAGTTTGATGGTTTGCGCTTGTGAACAGCAATCTTAAAGTCTGACCACAGATTTACTATTGGATTGAGGTCTGGGCTTTGACTAGGTCATTCCAACACATTTACATGTTTCCCCTTAAACCACTAAAGTGTTGCTTTAGCAGTGTGTTTGGGGTCATTGTCCTGCTGGAAGGTGAACCTCCGTCCTAGCCTCAAATCACGCACAGAGTGGTGCAGGTTTTGCTCAAGAATATCCCTGTATTTAGCAACATCCATCTTTCCCTCAACTCTGACCAGTTTCCCAGTCCCGGCTGCTGAAAAACATCCCCACAGCATGATGCTGCCACCACCATGTTTCACTGTGGTGATGGTGTTCTTTGGGTGATGTGATGGGTTTGCGCCAGACATAGCGTTTTCTTCGATGGCCGAAAATTTCAATTTTAGTCTCATCAGACCAGAGCACCTTCCTCCATACATTTTGCGAGTCTCCCACATGCCTTTTTGCAAACTCAAAATGTGCCATTTTGTTTTTTGCTGAAAGTAATGGCTTTCTTCTGGCACTCTGCCATAAAGCCCAACTCTATGGAGTGCAAGGCTTTTTGTCGTCCTATGTACAGATACTCCAGTCTCTGCTGTGGAACTCTGCAGCTCCTCCAGGGTTACCTTAGGTCTCTGTGCTGTCTCTCTGATGAATGCCCTCCTTACCCGGTCAAACGCACAAGATAAATGCACATACATAAAAATGGCAAATCTAGTCTGCCAGTTCTGCCTGAAATTCTTAATCCTCATAATAGCCTTTGTGGTGTTGGTCCCCACCATATCCACTGGATGACTGTTCCATCTATAATCTACCTTTTCTGTAAAATGTCAATTATTTGGCTATGTTCCAGAAGGGTTATGTTGAAAACATGTTCTGCTAAAGATACTTTCATTTACTTCTGAATTTAGCACTATAAATTCATTACGGAGGAGGAAATATCTGGAGATTAATACGGAAACATCTGGTATTGCACAACTAACAAATCAGTTTGTGCTCTCGAAAACATAACAGAAGAAAAACAAACTAACTTTACCACATGGCACTTTATAAGCACAGATTTGATAGCAAAGCAACACAATATCATTATTTACCAATGCATTACATTTATTTCTAATATGAGGTATTCAACTGTTCCGGACCAAAGCACACAGTTTTACATTTTGCTAACTTTTGCACACAGAATATTCCTCTGACTTAAATTTTCAGGAAGAAGACACCTAAAGTGTGCAGAACTTGCATTTGCTTCAATTTGTTTGCTATGTCTTAAATGGATAGGTCACAACCCAGTGGGGTGGCGACCACGACCCCCCCCCCCCCCCATAAAAAAAAACACCTGCCTTCAGCTACACGAATAACCCTGGATTGTAAAGATTTAGGTCTCCAAGTACACCTTAATTTAGATGTAATCAAACAGGGTACACTTTAATGGCAACATATGGATCCAGTACAATAATCAACCATGGTGGACCCATACCATCAGCAAATAAACCATTGACAAATCATAGTAGCGTCTTCCCTGCCCCTTGTGGTATCACATTACTAGGATGAGGTCATAGTTATTAATTACCCCCTCCAGGCCAGGAGCCAGGAGCCGATTCAGCTCTCTATTACTCTACAGGGGACAATCAGTTACAATGGGGGCAGAGACAGACAGTCTAAACTGGTATGTGTCCCCTTAAACTAATAACAAAGCCGAACATCACCTGATTCTGGTCTGTATCCCACACGCTACTGAACCCAACATGTCAACCATTTTGTACAATGCAATAACAGAAGTTACATTCCTTCAATAAACCAAAACAAACCGTAACAACCCACAAAGTCTCAATATCCATATGGTCGTGAAAGCCCTGAAAAGGTTGTTTTTGTGGGGCTCAGGGTTGCTCCACCCCAACCACTAAAGTGGGCATTGACAGGCTACTTGCCACCTATCTCTACTGAGCCAAGGCGAGGTCCAGTTAATTAAAGTTTGTGCCTTAAAATATACTTTTATGCCCATGAATTATATAGCTGCTGCGTCAAACATATGAAGTTTTTTCCCCCCAAATCTACAATGGCCTTTAAAGAAATCTACCTTTCTCTTCTTCCCTCCCTCCACCAACAGATAAAGATAAAACACACCCCCAGTCATGAAGCGGACAGGGAATGACGTAACCAGACAAATTATTGTACACAACAGTGCTATGCATGGAGTCACCTTTTCATAGGTTTATTGACTTTGGCAGGGGAGAGAACTTTAAACTGTTATTGTTAAAAGGACCATCAACATTGTAGGTCCTTACTCCTTTGCAAAAGCATGGGAAACAAATAATAAAATGGCTACACGGTTAAAATAGGCAATCAGACATGTCTTTTGTCATGCAACGCAAATTTTATATTAAATATAAACTAAGAAATACTCACACTATCAACAACAATAAAACCCTCAAATATATTACAAAGCAAAAAACATATAGCCCACAATACAACATTATGTTATTAGAAGATCCTTTAAAGCAACCAAAAATATATAACATTAAAGTGAAAACTTTAGGGAAAAGTCACCTAGCCTTCATGCAGGTCTGCGATGCTCCATAAACATGCATCACATCTGCTCGCAGTATTCACTAAGTTCAGTTTAATCGTTGCCAGGCGACCCATTGCAACCAATCAATAAATATTATAGCTATTTCATTGGGATGTAAAAAAGAGGGGCAGTGGATGACAGATATGCCTGTTGTGCTGCAGTCCATAGTCCAAGTTACTAGTCGTGATCACCACATGAACTAAAGCAAGGATTCCCCTTTTTTTGTCCCTTTAGATGGACCACTTAAAAAGTTAACTTGGCTGTATTCAGGTGGTCTAACAAATCCAAGGTTACCTAACAATTTGTCTGCTTGCTTCTTCAGAATTATATTATGTGCTATATTGCAATATAGCATTTGCACTTTTAAGATTTTCAGTCTATTATTCAGGTACTTTTGCATCACTTTTCTAATGCAGTTTTATTCTTTTTCCATATACACAGCATTCAGCACACAACAATGGTTAACAGTGCAATAGTACTCGAAACAGCTGTATGTGGGTAGTTTTCCTGGCTTGTGCATAATCCATCCTGGACTTTTCTTAAAGCTGTGTAATACAGCAGGCATATGCTTAAAGGGAGCCATGTTTAAAATGGTATTGGATGACAAGAGTGAAGCCTTTGTGGGCACATTTGCATGTCCCTGTCCAGGTTCCTAGAGTGCTGCGCAATAAAGTTTTTTGGAATTCTGCGCTTCTATCCCTCTTTTGAATACCATAACATTAAATTATTGTTTATATATCAGATATATAGTTGTGGATCTTGCGAGGTTGGTGACGTTTACAATGTCGGTAACGCAGTTGCGTCCCTCGAGAAGCGAGGAGGAAACCGCGAGCCTCGCAAAGCAAGGTGAGTCACCACCGCCGTCACACATGCGAGCATTGCGAAGCGAAGCAGCCACGTAGCACTTAGCCTGAAATAAGCGCAGAAGGTGCTCATTGCAGCCAGCAGCGCCGTCACACATGCAAGCCTCGCAAAGCAAGGCAAAGCAGCTGTGCAGCACGTAGGCTGCAATGAGCGTCGAAGGGGCTTATTGCAGCCAGCGGCGCCCTCACACACGCGAGCCTTGCAAAGCAGCAGCGCAGCACTTAGGCTTCAAGCATGCAGAAGTTAGGCTGCAATGATCGCCAAAGGCGCTCATTGCACTGCGAGCCTCGCAAAGCGAGGCAAGCAGTTGAAGCACGTAGCGAGCAACTCGAAAAACAAACAAAATAATAAAATAAAAACAAACACTCTCACACACAGCACAGGGGGAGAGCCAGAAAGCCTGGGAGTGAGGTTGCAAGCGATTTTGAGCCATATTTGCCGTTTTCCGTCACTCAAAAATCGGCCAAGCAAGGGAAAAAATGGCGGACGAAAAACGTAACAATTCTGAAACAGGATGAAACGGCGCAAACAGTAACAATTACACTAGCCACTCCAGGCACGTAGGACTTTGAAAATACAACCAACGAGGACCAAAAGCCTCACATTGTATGCCAACCAGCGTTGCCAGCCTTACAATTTAATATTTTGACGGGCAATTTCCTAGTATGTATATCTATCAATCAATCACTCTAGGAACCTGGGCAGGGGCCATTTTAAACATGGTTCCCTTTAAGCATATGCCTGCTCTATGTAGAATTGATGCCTTTGAATTGTGGTGTTGGAGAAGACTGCTTAGAGCCCCTTAGACTGCAAGAAGATCCAATAAATCAGTACTCAAATAAATCAAGACAAACTGTTCACTAGAAGATATGATCATGAGGCTGAAAGTCAAATATTTTGGCGATATTATGAGACGGCAGGATTCCATAGAAAAGACTCTGATGCTGGAAAAGATTGAAGGCACAAGATGAAGGGGACGGCAGAGGTGGAGATGGATAGATGAGATGACTGAAGCAATGAACTTGATGGAGCTCAAAGGGGCAGTGACAGAGATGCACCTGGCGTGCTTTGGTCCATAGAGTCACAGAGAGTCGGACGCGACTAAACAACAACAATATACACACACACACACATATATCATATGTATTAGTGGACTGCAAACCACTGTTGAGTTGAAGCTTGAGGATGTTGGAATTAAATTTAGTGAGATCCAATTATCTAACAAATCCTCCCCCCTCACTGATAGATTAAAAACAGCCCTTGCAATCCAGCTCTTAGGAAGCACAGTGATGAAGTACAGACTAGATGGAATATTCTATTCATAAGCAGAGACTTCAGATTACTCTACAGTTTTCTTCTTGGCTTACAACGCTCCTAATGCTTTTACACTTAATATTCAGTTCAAAATGCAATTTTAGTGAATGCATAACTGAGATTATTTTAATACTTTACTGTTGGTGAATATTATGAAGAGGTATGCTGTGATAAATGGCTACCTTATGCAACTTATAGATTACGTTTTTAATAAAGCAGTACCCTTGTCCGCATAAGCTAAGAAAAAACAGGCAAACTAGTATTAAAAGGCCACTGTACAATGATAAAAAAATATGTCTGAAAACTTTGGGGCTGACCAAGAGCATAAATAAGCAGCAAAAGTCATAGATAGTTATTAATTAGAATGTTTTAGGTCTCTGCAGGAATCTAGAGGAATCCATGATACTTGATAGAAATTGTGTGTGTGAGAAAGGCGATTAATGGAGAGCGGTAGTTACACTGTATGATGTAAGGTGCTTGCTTCTGGACCAGGGAGGGGCTAGGGATGTGGTGTTCATTTAAATCTTATCATGCAAAAGCTGTGGACTTCTGCCTGTTCCCTCCTCCCCCACCTCTCCCTCAACTGATAACTACAAACGCACCCATCATCCAGTTCTCAGCAAATGATGTAACAAAACACAAAATAGATGCATATACACATACTCTTCAAAATTTAGATTTTCCCCTAAAAATGCTTTATTTCCATGGCTTACACAAATGTTAATATTGTTAGTTTGGTACATACTTGACAAACCAATGTTTTTTAGTTGAACTACAGTGGTCCTTAAAATAAATGTAGTCAGTATAGTAATCTGAGAAAATCATCAACTCTTCAAGTTTATAGCATTATTAGAATAATCC